>JAOEGS010003834.1:0-28820 GCA_025447755.1 Corythornis vintsioides
CCTGCTGTGGCAGGGGGGTTGGACTAGATGATCTTCTAGGTCCCTTCCAACCCCTAATATCTATGAATCTATGAATAACCACACTGGATTGTGTGATGAGGAAGAGAAGGAGGAAGGGAACGTCTAAGGAGCCATACCATGTAAGGGCAGGTTATGACAAAGACTGCAGCAAGGAGCATGCTTTCTTAGGGAGAGTCATTTGAAAACATGGTCCTGCTTCATGGTCCACCCTTCCACCACTGGAGAAGCATGACTACTCCTCTGCTCTGGCACCCAATGCTCCAGGTAGATTTACAAAATCACAAAAATTTACAGAAATCACAGACCATGACCAAACATCCCCACAAGACCCCTAGGAGCAGGTTGTGCCAGGGTGCCTGGAATGCGTGACTGTCCTAGCTAGGGGGAGTGTTGTGAGCACAGTATGCCACATGACAAGCCTGTGTTTGGCTGTGCAGCAGCAAAGCCAAGGAGTTCCAGGTATGAGAAACATACCTGGAACTCCCTGACACATTCATCTATCAAATACCAGATGTATGGACCACACATACACACAGAGCTAGATATCCCCTTACTCATCAGACACATAAACACAATGGATACAAATACTAGCTCCTTTTCATGCCAAAGGACTGAGGCAAAAGTTTTACTTCCCCTCACTTAATCATGTTTTAGACAGTACATGAAGTTATCTCCTCTGTACTGTATGGCTCTGGCAGCCTCTAAACACTTAAGAAAGCCAGGCTATGTATTTGACACTTATCATGTGCTATAAACAAAAGTTATAACCATATATAATTTCAGAAAATATTGAAGGATGTCTGGTTGTCTTTTACTAGGAAATAATCTCTCACACCTCTGATTCAAGAAACTTCCTTGTCATTCTTTTGGGATATCATTTACCTCAGCTGTTATCAGCCACTTGGCACTAAAGATAAACACATAACTTTATTACATATCCATGATGCTAATTTTATTTTACTGTTTCTTGTGTTTAAATAACAAAACAGTAGAATATTGCTTCAGAAGGAAACAAAATCATACTTTTCAGATAATGGTAAGGGATGTAGCAAGCCAAAGTAGGTTAACGGACTGAACTATGTTTATTTTTCATCAGTTATAAAACAGTCTTGTGAATTGTCCTTAATTGGTTTTGGTTATGTCAGGGCCTTTATTTAATTCTCCATCACTTGTAAGAGCCCCGAGGTAACTCACTTCACAGAGAAAATTCTGACTGACTTTGAAAATGTGGTATTGTTGAACAGAAAGGCTCACTGAGCAGACTGCTAGTTTCTTTCAGCAGCAGGAGAGATCCAGGAGGTGATTAGCTTTGTTCTCATTTACAAAGCACCAGTGGGAATTTCTAAAGGGTTTCACAGGCCCTGGGGATATGGCCAAGAACAAAACAGGGTACTGAAAAGCAAACAGAGCACTTCATCAATAAACTACTTAGAGATGCCACATCAATAGCAAATTAGGAAGAAAGGAAGGCACTCTAATACTTTCACATATCAAATAAGGTTTATACATTGTTTTTATTCCTACTTGACTTTTTTTTAAACAACTGCACCTCTATCTAACTAAGCTTATCAGAGGGAATAGAGGTAATACAAACTCACCACAAGGCTAATTTGAAAGGGAGACATATACCGCTTCGTGCAGCGTTCTTCAGCGCTGACATCTCCCAAGGGTTACGAGTCAGGAGCTCCATCCTCAGAAAGACTGGAGAAAGAGAGCATCAGTGGAAAAAGGATGCCAGGAGCTGCGTGACAGTTTACCAAGGATGCAAAACTGCTGCTGTTGCTTCTGCAGCACTTCATGTCCGTTTGCCTCTGAAGAGGGCTCCCTCTGTTCGCTCAGACATACGTGGGGATGGAAAGCTATAGGGGGGAAAGAGTATCTCATTAGTATCTAACTTCTAATAAATGGTATTTCTGAAAGGTTTACTGCCTGTAACTAAAGGGAAGAAAAAGAAATCAATGTTTAAAAAATTTTACAGCTGGAATGAAGTCAGCACAGGTCTATTGATCTCTTCATTGTAATAATGTCAAAGCATTTTGTTTGGACTTTAGCACCGTAATAAACCACTAGCTGTTAGCTTACCTTTTAAAACAAAAATCTCAGTTCTACCCAGGAAACAGAGCTTTCATTTCAGATAAGCCTCCACAAACTCAATTTTTCTAGGCTGAAAAAAACCCCTTCACCTCTAGACAAACTCATTTGCAAATTTACAAACTTTTTGTTTAGAAAATTAAGTAAAAAAACCCCACAAACAAACAAAAACAAAACATCAAAACCCCCTTGCTTTGACCAATTTTTTTTTTTTCAAGTTTAAACCAGCTTCAAAACCATTCCACATGAACCTATCAACATCAGCCGATAGACACTAAAGAACAACAAAGGCAATTTCACAGCCATATCGTGCGGTTTCGGGCAACCCCGCTTCAGCCTCCTCCTCCTCGTGTTCACCGGCTTCTGAAATGACATTAACTGCTCTGGAATTACACTCTGATGACATAAAGCAAAACAGGAAACAACAGAAATGAGACAAATCAACTGATTTGATTTGATTTGTCTTACTCCTCAGAGCACAAAGAGAGATGATGTTTCAGTAACCATTTTTTTCAGCACTCAGATGTTCAGAAGATAGAGGCTTTATGCTGTTTTGAGGGAAGTTCATTTGGATTGATGCTTCTGACATCTGGTTCTCTTTACCAGTAAACAGGCCTTGCTGGAAAACCACTCGCCTACCAACATGTCCTCAACATTGCAGTTGCCTCGGGGGATTTTTGCCAAAACAGTTGTGCATTTGGAAGACACCTTCGTGCTGGTTATGGGAGGCTTAAGATGCAATTCCCCAGTCTTTGTAAGCAATGCCAAGTGCTTTTCTCTCACCAAATACTAGGCACTAAACATACCGTGGTGCTTCCCAAAGAACATTTGATTCTAAACTGTGACAGCAAAGCTTCCTAGGCACAAATGCCAGTCAGGTCCTGTGAGAACACAGAGTACCCCTGCCGGCACCCCGTGGGCTTGCCTGATTTTGCGTGCCCTGTTCCACAGCTCCTGCCTCACCCAGTCGAGGGATAAACTCAAAGGGGACATTTGAGCAGATCGGGCAGTGCACAGCGTTTTTTTTATTAGGAGGACACACCGAGCCCAAGAAGGGGTCTCAGCAGAGCCTCTCACAGGCTGGCCTAAAACTAAGAAAATTACTTAAAGGGAGATCCTTGAGAGATACCCTTTCCTTGCTCTTTAGAATAACCACGGTGGCCCCGAGCGGGAATCCGGGAGCTGTCGCCTTCCCTTGGTTTTCAAGAGACCAAAAAAAGGGAGACCATGGACAATTATAGTCCTCGTGAACAAACACATCCGCTCGTTGACTGGCTTTACAGTCTTGGACCAGAGGGATGAGGAGTCCCCAGACCGCCGGCCAGGTTCACGCTGCAGTGAGGAGGTGGGGGTGTGCCGAGGAGAGGCCGGGCACAGCTCCGTCCCTCAGGCGGCCGAACTCAGCAGGCCGGCCCCCTCCCCTACGTCCCTCAGCCGGGCGAAGGGATAAGGCCGCACGGCGCCGCCGCCACTCTCGCTGCCGGTTGGGGGCTGAGGAGAAGGTTGCGGTGCTGCCGGCCTCCCTTTCCCGCACTTGGAGAGCTCGGCCCCCATCCAGCCGCCCCTCCTCAACCCGCCCTCCCCGCGTGGCACGCTGGGCCAACATGGCCGCTTCCCGTCCCGCTGGGCATCCTCTTCTCGGCTGATAGATATCTACCCACGCCGGGGCCGCCCCGCCGCCCGGCATGGAGGAGAGCTCCAGCTGCGAGAGCCTCAGCGCCGGGCGGGCGGCGGTGGCGCGGCCGCTCAGTGGCGACTCTCTCTCCAGGTAACGGCCGCCGCGCCATCGTCCCCCTAGGGGGGCCGGGCTGCTGCTGCCGCACTGCCGCGGGGCTCGGCGGCTTGAGAGGCGCTTTGTCAGTCGGACAGCTATGGGGGGAGAGGAATAGGGACGGAAAAGGGAATAGAGGAGATGGAGCTGGTGCCGTTTTCTTCCTCCGTGGGCAGGAGGCTAGCGTTTCCCAGCCACTGGATCTTAGCCGACTGCTGGGTGTCTGTGCGTTTGAGGTGTCCATGTGCTTCGGGTGGCTGGGTGACTGTGCACTTTGGCAGACGTGGGCACCGTTCGACTGTAGCCAAGATGGTTTCTTTTACAGGCGTTTAGTCAGGGCAGGAGGTGCCACACCCACGAGACTTGATAACAGCTCAAAATCCCCAAAGCTGCACTACCTGCCTTGGTATATGCAGTGAATGGATTTAGGAAATCAACAGGCCAGGAGAGCTTTTGCTGAAAGGGCAGGATAGGGCACCACCTTAGTAAGCTGTCTCCTGCACTCCGCTTTTCCCAAGCCAGGCCTCATCCTGCAGTTTTTCAGGAACAAATTTCCTGAGATGTGTTGAGCATTACTGGTTTTGCCTCACAGCTTTTCTAAAAGCTTGATTTTGCAGATTTACTGACTTTTAATGCTATGTGGGTAATTGCCAAGGCCCTTAAGTCGCAGAAGATGAAGGGAGACTTCCCTGTTCCTCCCACCCTCCCAGGGTCTAATGGTGAAGTTTGACTTTTGTGACTCAAAAGTGCTTCACTTTTGGGCTGTGCCTTTGTTGCAGGAGACTGTGACAGAGTAGCTAGGGAGGACTCTGCCTGATGGACAGGGGCATGAGCCCCTTGGTTTTGCTTCCTCGGATTGGGAGCAGGATAACCTGATGGCTGAAGGTTGTTCTGTCCTGTTTTGTCTGTTCCTGCCATACCCAGGTTGTAGGATCACTGGGTAACTCAAGCTGAAGGGATCTTGGCAGCATCCCTCAGTCTAGCCACCTTCTCATAGCAGGGACAGCTCAGAGATCAAACTGCTTGTGGCTTTTCCCAGCCTTGTCTTGAAAACCTACAAACACAGACTGCACATCATCTCTGGCCAGCCCATTGCCATGTCTTAGAAAACTTCTGCAGAAGCACTGGGGCTGCTTTTTAGTCTCTACTGTAGGCTACCCCAGCTTGTCCCCACAGGCATGTGCTCCAGCCTCACCACCCTGGTGGCATTTCCCAGAAGGCCCTCCGTCTCATCAACATCTTTCCTGCACTGAGGGGCTAAAAAATGGATGCAGTATTTTATAAGCACTGTAAGGAGTGATGAGTAGAAGGGGATACTTCTTAGGTCTCCTGGCTCTGCCTCTGTTCTTGCAGCCCAGGGTGCTGGTGGCGTCTTTCATGCCAGTATGAACTCTGCACTCCCTTGCTTGATTTTTCCCCAGCTGGATCCCCAAGGCCTTTTCTGCAGAGCTGCTCCTCAGACAGGCAGTGCTGTCAGGCTTCTTTCTTCTTGAGTCCTTTATAACTCCTAATTTCACCCTTCTTCATCAAAATGTTCTGTTCTGCTCTCTGTGTTGGTTTCCTTGCGTGGTTTACCTGTGCCCTGCCAGATGCCTACAGACCTCTTCCCTACCTCACTGACCCCATATACTCTTTTTTTACCTGCATCTGCTGAAGCAGATGTTTGGACCCATCTGGAGGTCAGTCAGTGTAAGAGATGCAGGCCTTTGGACCCAAAAGGGAGCTTAACTCATAACAGTCAATGGCTACAGGGAAAGTCCTGTTCAGTCTCTCAAT
This sequence comes from Corythornis vintsioides, assembly GCA_025447755.1. Classification (NCBI taxonomy): domain Eukaryota; kingdom Metazoa; phylum Chordata; class Aves; order Coraciiformes; family Alcedinidae; genus Corythornis; species Corythornis vintsioides. Next base: position 5,660 of record JAOEGS010003834.1, read on the forward strand.
AGTGTGCCCTGCACAGATGGGACTGCTGGGAGAAGAGAAGTCTCTTTCTGTTGAGCATGTGCAAGGCTATGTCCTCCAAGCCTTGAAAAGGTCCATACTCGGAACAGATTTTTTGGGATCTAAAAAAGCTTATCCAAAAGCTTTCAGAATTTCAAGTCTCTGCTTCAGCATCTAGAACTTGTAGAAGAAAGCCAGATCTTTTTTTTTTTTTTTTTTTTTTTTAGGTATTCCACAAAAAAAATGTTTGTCCTCTAGCTGGGTGTCTGAAGTAGATAAATGTTTTTCATCTGCAGTTACTAATAAATAAAACCCTCACCTGAGATTGGTATATGCTGTGAAACCTTTTACTGGAAATGGTTAAGATTTGGGCAAAATAATAAGAAAGTAAACCAAGGTTCTGGTAATGAGAGATGCCTGCTGATCTGCAGGATGTTTATTACCAGCTTCCCCTGCAAATCCAGTGATGCATACACATGAGTAAATAATTTTCCTATGAATTGGACTGTAGATCCGTTGTTCAGTTTGTTTATTTTATCAAGATTTTTTTCTCAGCTCCACCTCAGTCTGATCTTATGTGTCACAACAATCCCTCTGAAGCTAATGGTACTATTTCTACACATTGAAACACACTTATTTTCATCTCTGTGTCTGTGGTCTAATTGCTAGATCAGCTTTGAATTGTTAACCTACAACTATAGAGATGTGACACATTTTCACTAAGTGATTTTGTTTAAAATGAAAAAGTTTTGGGGGTGATGCGAATAGCACAATGAATTGTGATGGTGCTGTTATCAGTTTTTATGATCTGCTTTATTTAAAAGTCACAACAACAACAAAATGAGTAGAAGGTCATTCCCAGATTCACCTAGAAAAATGAAGCCTTGTGGAAATGTAGTTGACTGAATTGTTTTATGCAAGATTTAGAAGACTTGGAAAGGTGCTAGTATGAAATAAATACAACAAATGCATTCATTGGATTATTTCAGCTCCAGCTTGGAAGTGAATTGAGTTTTGTATTTCTAGAGATACTTGAGATCTAACTCCTCGAGAAGACGTTTGATAGAGTTTCCCTATATGTAAGGTTGTTCACAGTGAGTGCCTTAACATAAGTATGTTCTGTTTGTCTTTTCGTAATGTGTGCAAGTTGCAATTATGGCATTTGACAGTGAAAGTTGCTTTGATATTTTAATAGACCCTAGTAATGTGCTACCCGAGTGAGGTAGGTGAATAACTAAACAAGTATTACTTGTCCCACCTAGAAAAAAAGATTTGAAAAACTCTTAGGGACTCGTGGTATAGCTGTTTGTACATGGTCAGAAATCCCTGGCTCTGTGTGGAAACGTGAGTTTTCAAATGAGCAAGTCACAGCTAATTAGCTCAGTGGCCCTCGTAGTTGTGCTGAAGCAGCTCTTCTGGTTTTCATGTCTAAGCTGTCTCACCCAGTGCTAGTTTTTGGTGGCGCAGCACTGGGTTCTGCAGCTATCTGTGGTTTCCAAAGATCAGTATTTAGGATGGACTTTACCTTTGCATCCCATTCTCCTGGAAGACAGATGATCACCAGCCAACTACTCGTCAAGAGCTGTGGTGTATTTAACTAGCAGCTTGCAAGGAGCGTTTGTGTGTCTGAAGTCTCAGGCCAGGAACAGCCCGTGAGACTGAAAAAGTAGGTAAAAAACTGATTCTGATGTTTGATCTACAGCACAATTGTGTCCAGAAAAACAAGATTTACTCAGTTAGAGACTGCTTTTGTATCTGTAAACTGGCCTGGGGATCCTGAGTGATAAACATTTCAGCTGTGCTAGTTAAACAGACTTCTCCAAAGACTGTTCTTAAAATTGATTTGTAGAAGAGTTGTGGATGGTTTCTTTGCTTGTAGTGTTTGGTTTTTATGTTGTTTTGTTTTTGTTTTTTTAATACAAAGTTGCTTATGGATCCTCTGACCTTTGGGATACAAAACAAGTCAATAAAATTCTACCACAAGCTTTCCTTTGTAAAAACAAAGTCAAATGGAGCTGTATATTACTTCAGTGGGACATGTGACTTTAGGCAAAAGGTGATGTCAAACTTCAGATATTTACTTTTAATTAGAAGCAATTTGGCGTTTTGTTTGTATAGTCTGTGATTATGTGCCATGGTTTCCAAATGTATGAGTATATCTCTGTATTCCTCTGAAATTTTGTCTGAAAAAGCATATTGCAGTCCACGCTGAACAAGTCCAGGAAGATTTCTGAGAAGCTTTCTGTAATTTTTGCTGAAGGAAAATTTGTATTGCTTTTGCCAAAGTATGGAGGTCACTGCACTGTAAAGTAACTGCTGCAGGAGATGTCAGCAGTATTTCAACCTCAGTACTAAAATGAGACAAAGATAAGGCAGTGGGCAGATGTTTCTTGCCAGCATGACTGGTCGTGCTTGATGTTGCCACTTTCTGGTTGCTTGTTACCACCTCTACTGGTGGTTATCATCTACAGAGTGCTGCAGATGCAGTGGATCCTATGCATTACTCTTCTAGTGAAGCATATGAGGATAATCATGCTCCTTGTCTTTATGTTTGCAGGGATAGCTCTGAAAACATAAATTCTGTGTAAATCAGTGCAGCAACGTCTGTTGAAGCAATAGCTCCATGAGGTATGAACTACCCCCCCTCACCCCCGCCTCCCCCCGCCTCAAATAAGGTCCTGTCAGTACCTGGTCTGATTTAAGGCTGTGTTGAAGGAAGTCTTTCCCCACCGGTAAGAGTGATGCTGGAATAAGTTGGTCTGTAAGCTGTTGAAGAGGGCTCGCTTGCACCACATTGCTACCAGATGTATGAGCTTTGCTGATTGAGTTGTTTTGTGATGAGTCATTGAAGTTGAGTTAGAAAGAGAAGATTTTTGCCAGCTCTGGTGTTCAGTGAAATGTGAGTAGCTGTCGTTTTCCTCATGGGCTTTGAGAGCACTTGCATATGATTTCTTATATGTGTGAGGCAGGATTTCTGAGTTGTTACTGTTAAAAACAAGTATGTTGCTGGCTGAGTGTTGATAATGAATGGATTTTTGCATCTGAGAAACTTACCACTATGCCTAGAACCAATTAGCAACTCCAGATGGGCTTGTTATAATTAATTTTAATATGCAAGCAATAATTTTTAACACTTAATTGCAACTGAAGTCCATTCTGAAATTTTTTCATATTTTTTTAAGATAGAGCTGTTTAGCCTACATATATGTTTGCAAAGGGAGGACAGTCTTTTATCAGAGTCTGAGGATTAGGGGCAGAAAAGAATGAGAATAACATTCTGTGAAAAAGACTTTAGAGCTTCTAATTTATTCAGTGCACTTGTGAAACCTTTACTTTTTAAGAATTTGGGAACTTTTTTTAGTATATCTTTGTGCATATCTTTGATATGCATATTTCACCAGAAAATATTCCTTCTTCACTTGGAGTTTGAGAACTTCAATCTTAGAAGCTTTCCTCTGTCAGGCATTGTCCAGGCTTTCACCATTCAATAAGTAGATGTGTTTGGTTTTTAGGTGTATTTTCCATTTTATAGCATAAAATACATTTGACACTCACCTGTTTATTGTATTGTAATTGTTATATTCTTATTAAAGACCTCACAGGACTTAAGGGTGCTGTGGTTCTAGCTGCTGTATAGATACAGAAAGCAATCATTTCCATGTTGAAGAGTCAGGGACCAACTATTTAAATGTGACTAAGCCAAGACTGCTCTGTTTTTACCAATGCCTGATGGTTAATTTTACTAAACTTTTGGATCTGCAGTTGAGCACCGAGACTCCTTGCTGAAATACTGGGTAAAGACTGAGGAAGTCAAAGGATGAGATGAAAATCTGTGGAGAGATGAGGCAAGATCTGGTGGGTGGTGAGGAGTAAAGCTGGGCTCAGAACATGACTCTTTGTTCCAATGAAGCACTGCCTTTTTTGAAGAGAGATGGTAATGTTATGTTGACTAACAGGCTGTTTTCTAGACAGGTTTGAGTTGTCCACGTAGGTCCTTAACTACAGGCTATTTACAATAGTGACACAATTTCAGAACCTGAATTTTAAGATTGAAGATGATGTGATGATGTCAAATTACGCAGTTCCTATCTTGTTATGTGGTGGTACTTCTGCTATGGCTTCAGTTACAAGTTAACAACTGTCTTGAACATATTTTGTTACCTGTTTCTGATATTTTATCATCTGCCTTCCTTTGTTAATTCTTTATAGCTCATGTACAAAGGCAAGAACTTCAGAAAGGTCATAACTTCTCTTGAATGGCTGAGCAAAATCAATAGTCCACATCATCTTTTCATCTTTTCCTGATGACCTTGCTGTTTTATTTTGTTTGGGTTGTGGTTTTTTGTTGTTGGTTTTTTGTTTTTTGTTTTTTGTTTTTTTTTAGCGTGGCAGGTATCAGTGTAAAAAGAGACCTGATCCACACACCAAAGGGCTTACATTATCAAAGCTTAGCTGAGGAAAACCAGCAAGCAATGTTAGAAGTGCATTGGAAGCCTTCCAGAGGTCACTCTGGTAAGGTGTTGGATGGATACAAGGTGTAGTTGTAAAACAGGACATGAAAAAAGTTGTCTTGTTAATTGTCTATGAGAAGCCTATTCCACCATGAAGAAAAGGTTGACAGGAAAATAACAAAGTGCTTGTTTTGTAGTGTTCAGGATAACCCAGGCACATGAGAATAGAGAAGAGACACTGGCATAGTAATTACCCCATCTTTGGTTTTGACTAAACATAAACATAACTAAAAAAACATGTGGCTTTTTTTAGGGCATCAGTTACTGGGAGCCACCTGAAGGAAAAAACCCTAAAAGACAGCAACAAAAATTCAGTGGAACTTTTCAAGTATTTGTTTTTCCTTTTCCTACCATCTGTAGTTTCTTTTGCCAGACAGTAGTCTCACTGTAATTTTCCAGTGATTTCAAGGTACCCCTTTTCCTTGCTTGTAACTTGCTTCTCTACTCCATGAATTCTTTTACATTGCTTTCTAAATTTTGCTATGAAAAGAAAGTGCTAGTAGCTTTCTAGTCCATAACTCCCTCAAGGTGATGTTCTAGTACTTTTTTTAGCTCTGCAGAAATGCTCCCACTTTACAGATCTGGCTCTTCTGTAGTCTTTTGGCCATGGCTGTAGAACCAGTCACATTAGGTAACCCAAGGGCTCAAATTTGATCTGGGTCAGGTGTGAGTCTGTGATCCTATTTCTGCTGAACTTGTTAAAAACACATGAGTTTATGGGATTTCTTTGTTCAGGGAAGATGGGCAACACCTGTTTAGAATAAACCAGCATCTCTATCTGGATTTATTTACTGTTATGTAAAGAAGCTGCATGCCTGTACAGTGTTACACTCAAAATAATGTTCACAGCCAGAAAGGCAGCACATCTTTATATAGCAAACAGTTTGTTCTTAGAGTAAATGAAATTTTAAAGCTCTAATCATTATTAGTCTAGATGCAATTATTGCAGAATAATAATAATAATAATAATAATAATGTTAGAACTGTATGTATGACAGGTTTCAGGTTTACCTCTTCCTGGTATGCTCATCCTTCCCCTGTTCTGAGTCCCAGTGTTTTAATCTGGAGGCAGTGGGTGTTAGTGAGTTACCTGCATCTGGAGTCCTTTCCTGGGAGAAGTATGTGGCTCATATTGATGTTTTTTTATTTCCTTACTGTAGGATCCACTTAGAATCACTTTAGTATGTTTGGTAAAATAACTTTACACCTCTCTCTTTCTCCATTGGTCTGCAATTCTATTTTGCATCTGATTATTACTATATGTGGTTGCTTTTATGGGTATTAGATTTAATTGTTCTCTTTTGTATCCCTAAAACCAGTTTTGTGCAGTTCTGGGTCTGCATTTCTTTAACTGACCACTGGCAAGTTGTTTAGAACCATGGTCTCCAGTGCCAAGCGTATGTCCCATCTCTTCTCATCCTGTGCCTGTAGTCTGCTATGCCACTCATTGTGTCTCTCCTTCTCTAGATCACTGTAGTTATGCCAGGCTATTGTATTTCTATCTACAAAGCCATTATGTTAGTGGTAAATATATAATTCTGTGTAGTATAACTGCTTGTTACTGTCAGCTGTGCAAAACTCTGCTTGAATCACACATGAACAAATCCAAAGTAGATACACCTAACCAACAACAGAAATTGCAGTCACAACTAAAACAGGTGAAACAAAGCTGCAGAGAGGCCAAGAAAAGTTCAGACAAAGCAAGAGTAACAAACTTTGGTCATGAGGCCTTGAAAATTCATTAAATACGTTATGGCCTATGAAGAGCAATGGCAGGTCTAAAGGTTAACCCAGCTATATTTTTATGTACAAAATTTAACTGGTGGAGTATACATGTAATCATTGCTTGATGTTTTGTAATCAAAGTGTTCAGTGGTTTGTTTTTTTCTTTTTTTTCCTCCTGGCATAAAAACCACTGATAACTGAATTACTGATTTCCTGAACCACAGACTCATTCATACCTTCTGCCTTTAGTGAAAGTAAATAATTCATGCTGGTTTTATGCCTGTGCTAATGAATCCTATTGTTGATTTTAGTTGATACCACTATTACAAGGTTTTATTTTTCTCAAAGAGAAGCGTTGCAGAGCTAGGTAGTACGACTGGCCTCATCAGCTGTTCTAGCTAAATCTGCCCATGAAAGAGCTGGAGCCTGTGAATGAGTTGGTTACATACAGAAGATAATAGGGGCTTTCTGACTGCTGTGAAGAGCAGAAGCTGAAGGTAGGGGCAGTTCACTGGAACCTGCAGTACCAGAGAAGAAATGGTGAAGGATGACTGTCAGAATCAGTTATCAGAGGTTGGTTTAACTAGCATGTTGGATGCTTTGTTAAAGATATCTCATTTGTTAGTAGAACACTTCTGATAAAGAAATGAAAAATGTGGGATCTCCTGCTCAGATTTTACCTAAGTTAACTTTTGGAGTCCTCCAGTCTAAGAATGGATAACCTGCTTCTACACTGAAAATGAGTCTGCACACCTCATGAGGGAGTGTTTTTCAATCCTTTTTCCTCAGAGGTGGAGAAGCAGGCTGCCAGAATGGTCATTAAAATGCTGGGGTGTGAGAAGAAGAATGTGGTGGGACCGTTTGTGGATATCATCAGGACTTGTGCCAGCAGAACAGTTTTGATCCTTTGCTTGTGCCATCTTCTGTGATACAGCTTCTGCTGATCATGCTGCATCCAGCACTAAGGAGGGACATTTTTTATTTCTTTTTTTAATGATCCTGGATTCCTCCTTCTGCTTTCATCTTGCGTAAAGAAAAATACAGGCACCCCTGGATGATACATGTCTAATCTCACTGGACTGATAGAGATCTCTGCTAGTCTCTGGGTTTTGTAGACAATGGGTCACAAATGTGAGTCATCTTTGTTTCACCCCAGAGACTGTAAGGAGACCTTTCAGTGAGTAATTTAGATGTGACCACCTCCACAGAACTCCCTCTCCATCACTGTGGTAGGAGAAAAAAGTGCATCGTGTCTGGGTTGTGCTCCACTCCAAAAAAGGAACTATCTCCTAATTAACATAATTCCTCTTTTTTTACACATTAATTAAATCCATTTACATCTGATGAGAGAGCAGAGATTTGTACTTGTTTTTCCTAAGCCCAGTTTCTTCATGTATGTGTGTATCTGTCTAGTTTGTCCACTAAGAGTTTGTTTAACAACTTTAACCCCATGAAAGAGGAAGAAAAGTAATCACTTATGGCAAATTTTGCATTAAAGCAAAGGTGGTGATAGGACAGGAGGCCATGTCTGTTCTTCTGTTACAGAAAAAGCTTGTTCCTTTTTCAACATAAGGAAATACTTAGATGAGGAAGGTGTCATAAATATATGCAGATTCTCTTGGTCAAGGCTTCTCTCAAGTTGAAGAAATGCATTATATTATCTCATTTTCACATTTCCTTCTTTCCATGTGCTTTCTCTGGTGTTTGCAAATGGATGTGTTCCAATAAAAAGCAAAAAAAACCTTTTCTGCCAGAACACACTTGCCTTACGGAATCCCAGGCAGGATCTAGTTCAGATTGCTACATCTTTATGGGAAGTAGGCTTCTAAAACCACCCTATCTTCAGCAGAGTCAGTACCCTCCACCACTCATTCAATTGAACACCACTCATTCATCTGGAACCCATTGTCTGAGTTTTCATTCACCAAAGGGGAGCATAAATACCTGTGGTATCTACCATCATGACCTCAGTGCTCCTGTTCTTTGAGTTACTTTGGTTTTTTGCTTACACTGTTTTCTGCTTGAGGAAGGAGAAGTGGCTGTGGGTCATCTTAGGAGATCAGCTCTCATTTTGGACTGATGTACAGAAAATCTCTGTGATCTCGCAAACTACCTCATTTTGTAGTAAGGTGGAAGAGTTTGAAAGACTGTTGTTTACCACACGTGCCCTACAACTAGACAGTGGGGGTGAATGAGGGTGCAGAGCTCTTCAGCAAGTGTGAGTCATACAGAAATCAGTGGCTGAGCACTTTGGAAACCTTTCTTTGTATTTAGACAATAAACAGGACTGAGTTTGTCCGGAAACCTGGCTCCAGGTGTAAGTGTTGAACCTGGGGACTTTGGTGGACCACAGTCTTCAAAGGTGCTGGGATCTCTGAAAGTTCTGACAAGATACAGATAATCTTTGTGAAAACATCCTGAGTTGTCTTGCCTTGGATTTCTAGAAGTAAAGCTCCAGAATGATTGATCACTTGACTTACTTCAGCCTTGAGACCCTGCTACGGACCAATTTAATGCAGGGACCATGCTACCAACAGAGGAATAGTTGTTCCCAGTCTTTTGTTGAGCCAAGGCCAGCAGAGCACAGAGGTCTCAAGTGTCTGTGAAATCTTATCAAGGTGTAACACCACATCAGTTTTGCGAGGTAATATAGGAGTCTTTAGACTGGCTGTATGTTTATTCTTTCCTCCTCCTTTTGATTTTTCCCAGAATGGAATAAGTAATGTCATTGATGAATAAATTGCTGGTATTTTTAATTCCCGTGGGTGCTTGCTTTATTGGGGTGAGGGGGTTGTGTGGTGTGTGCTTGGAAGAAAATCAGAACAATGTGTGTTTCCTTCTAACTAAGGTATTTTTTAAATAAGAAAATAGGTAGGAATCTAAAGAAAAATTGAAACAGCACATGAACTGTGGGAATTATGCATATATTTGATTAAACTATAGGTAATTGGTTTAGTGTGTAACTAGAAATTAAGGCACGGCCAGAATACAATTAGTAAAAGAGGATTTATATCTTGTCTTTTTATCCAGTTCTTTCTGTCCTAAGGTGAGTACTTACTAATGTAGTTGTTTTTGTTTCTTTCCTTTATCAAGTTAATAGGTTTTGTTCTGTTGTTTTATTTATTAAAAAACCCAAACAAAACAGCAAAAACAATAAAAAGAAACCCAAGCAAAATATTTAATATCCTTTGTTGGTTTTTATTTTGTTCTGATTCTCCTTGCTCTCAGAACTGTTACTGCAGCTTATCATGGGACTGTCTGATTTTGCATTAAAATCCTGATAATCTTTTGCTTGTATGTTTTTCTCTGGCTTAATATATTTTAAAGGAGGGGGCGGAAGTTTTTATGATAAATATAAACATTAGTAAAACATTAGTAAAAACATTAGTAAAACATTTTATGATAAATAAACATTAGTAAACTGCAAGTGTGGTTTTGAACTGTATGTACAATAGCCATCATTACTTTTGTCTGCATTCAGAGTACTGGTAGAGGCAGTTTGATGTTGCCAGTCTTCTTTCTCCTGTGAGGTGCAGTGGTAAATCTGAGGTTGATGTAGGACATAGTAGGACCACACAGGTCTATTTGCTACAAAATGTCCTAAGCCCTGCAATCAGCTTCTTCTACAGATGGTGCTAAATGTTGCAGATGGACTTGTACTACCAGGAAGGTGTGGATTCTTGAGTTGCCTTTTCGCTAGAAGCAGTAATGCTATATGGAGAGCCTCTTGGCTGTAGTCTGTAGGGGAAAGCTGCAGGTCAGGATATCTTATGATGTGTCATGGGCTGAGAGATCACTTACTAGACATCCTGTCAATCAGTGATCTCCCTAGTGTCTTTGTCATAGTGCAACACTTCTTCAACCATCTGAAGCATTGGTGCTGGAACGTCTTTCCCTCAGCCATGTTTTTATTGATCTAGAAATACTGTTTTCTTGGTGGGCGAGTGGTGTGCGTGTCTTCGGTTCAGTTCAGTCCTGCCCTTTTCAGTGTCATTTTTAAAAAAGGCTCTAGCTTCCTCTGAACAAGTCCAGGTGATCTGCAAAAGCTTAACAGTAACCTAGTGTGTAGGAAGGTGCAGAGATGAATGGATGAGAGTGCAGGCAACCTTGTTTGTGTCAACAGTGATCAGGGTTGTGTTCTGAATCCTTCTTCACCTTATAATTTATTTTCAGTGCTGAGGGTCTGTCCTAGTGGTTGTAAACCCCAAAGTGTACAGAAAGGTCCCAAAGGAGCACAGAACCAGAGGTGCACACCATCTCCTTTGAGTCTGTCAGACCATACTCCCAAGCACTAGGGCAGTGGCAGAACAACTGAGCTACCTTTCCATTGTGTCTCACCTGGAGTGGATGGGTTGCTTGCCTTACCCACCACTCACTGCCCAAACTCCTGATGCTGACAGTGAAGATGCTTGTGCTAGTGGTGGATTTTGCAACCCAAACATTTTTATTAGGTGCTGGGATAAGACCAAAATACTGGATTATCAGCTTGCTTTCAGCAGGTAATAACTCATTTTGGACTCTGTAGATACAGACTGAAATTCAGTTGGTCAAACAAAGGTAAAATGTCAGTTCCCTGCAGAAGTCCAACGACTTGAAAGGTCCAGAGCATGGACTGGCTGAGAGAATTGGGCTTGCTTAGCTTGGAGAAAAGGAGGCTGAGGGGAGATCTTACTGCTCTCTACAACTGCCTGAAAGGAAGTTGTGGAGAGGTGGGGGTCAGTCTGTTCAACCAAGTAGCAAGTGATAGAACAAGAGGAAGTGGCATTAAGTTGTGCCAAGGGAAGTTTAGATTGGACGTTAGGAAGAATTTCTCTACTGAAGGGGCTATCAGGCACTGGAATGGCTTGCTCAAGAGGAGTGGTTGTTGAGTTCCTGTCCCTGGAGGTATTGAAGAGTCCTGTAGATGTAGTACTGAGGGATATGGTTTAATCGAGGTCTTGGTGTTAGGTTAATAATTGGACTGGATGATCTTAAAGGTCTTTTCCAATCTAGGAAATTCTGTGAACCTCTTGAAAAATGAATTATTTTTTTCCCTTCTGTTTTTTTCCTTGTAGCCAAGCACAACCTCACACCGTCCTGGAGATTGTTAGAAACATAACCCCTGTTTTGTTCCTCGTGTGAATCAGATGATTTTGTAGTTACCTTACATGTGCTGATCAGAGGATATTGGTTCAGGCCTCTGGTAGCTGCTGTTCTTCCTGTTTTTTACCTTCAGGATTGTTTGACTCATGAAAGCATGACACTGGGGGCTGCTTGCTCTTATTAATTACTTGCTGCATATTGGTTTCTCTTTGGGTGTTGGCCTTCTGTTCTTGGAATCTTGCAAATATTTTAAACAATTAGTCTATTGTTTAGCAAGTGCTCTATACACTCTGTAGGCCTTTTGTAATTTCTTTTTAAAAAAAATAATGGAATGACTAATGGAGCATGAACAGTGCTTGTGGCACTGTAGCCTATTGTGTAACTATTGAGAGCAGAATTTGCATTCCTAGAAAAGCTTGTTCACGGTCAAAATATAGGGCATTCTCTTTATGGATCATGGGAAAACATGTACTATATATTCAGCTCAGGATGCTACTTAGAAGGATCAACTTCTTAAAAATGACATTTTCCTCCTGTGGAACACTGAAGTCAGACTGAGACCCGGCTGTGCTTGGCAACAGAAGTTAATCTTTTTCATTCAGGCAAGTGGCATGGGGGGCTATTTTAGGTTTGTCACACACATGCGCTATGATTTGTTTGCTGAAATGGCTTCTTTTTAAGGTGTAAGTTGTGACATTGCCAGCCCTTTTGAATGTGGAGGGTACATTATTATATAAGTGTCTGCCTCCTCTGAACTCTGGCAGTTGCTGCTTTGCTTTCCTTCAAAAGCATATTTGTTTCTGTCTTTTTATTTCCACACACACACACACACACACACACCCGAAATTGTTACAGGTTAGTGAGAGGTTAAAATGGGATGTTTAAATGTTTAGAAAAAATGGTGAGTTCCATGAACTTCTGAAATTTAGCAATTGTCTGTTCTAGGGAGGGTTCTTGGTGTTCAGAGGGGGTAAGGGTGCAGCTGATTTATGCTATAGGTAGTTTCCTTTGGTACTTTTTGTCTGTGTAGAATTAGCCTGTTTTTGTTTTCTGTCTTTCTGTGAAGAATTGAGTCACTGCTTGTTGGAGTTACTGCTCCTTTGCCTGTCCGTGTCAGCTCTCAGGAGAGGGGCTGCCTGTAGTTACAGACATGCGCAGTGCCGAGCCCTGCGGCGTTCGTGTCCTGGGAGAAACGGTGTTAAGATGCTAACACTTCAGAGCTGCAGAGCCTGTTACAGTCCATGGCAGAGTGGAATCACAGGATGTCAGGGATTGGAAGGGACCTCGAAAGATCACGGAGTCCGACCTCCCTGCTGGAAGCCAGCACAGAGTGCCCAGCTCCTGCTGCAAAGCTCTGGGTCGGTCAGAGGCCACCTGTGCTTTCAAGTTCTCACCTGAAGAGAAGCATACGAGCTTCTGAGTACTCTTAGGTGTGTGTGTGTGTGTGTATATATAAATATATACACACAGATAAGGACATAAGGTGACTACGGGCACCGTTTAGTGCAGATCTACAGAGCTGCTGTAAATGGCAGAGCCTGATGCAGGCAGCAGCTGGATTTCCCAGGCCAGTTCTAGCTAGGACAAAGTCATATTCATGGGGAACAAACACTGGTTTGTCTCCCTCTGCTCTGATGTGACCCAGAAGTTTTTTCAGTATTTCTTTTTCCTTCTCTGAAAGAAACAGGAGTGTTGAAAGTACTGAGAAAGGAGAGTTGTCAGTTTGAATTTGGGAAGTGAATGGGGAGTGCTCAATACCTCTGTGTCATGCTTTGAAGAGAAGTGCCCAAGCGCTGTAGGTGATCCTAATTCATAGCTCTGTTGTAAATTTGAATTGTATCCTGCTATCTTGGCATCTGAGGTTTCCAAGTTAAATTGTATTTGCCATTAGTCATTAATTTTCAGTTTTCACCTTGATTAATTTTAGGAATGTACATGAGAAACTTAAAAAAAGCCAAAAGCAAAACAAAAAAAAAACAGGAAGAGAGGAAATGGAAATTTGCCCTCTGAAGTGCTTTTTCTCATTTATGACCTTTGCGGCTGAAACCATATTGCCCTGTGGTGCATTTTATCACCTGTTTTCCATGTCAATTCAGTGACTGTTGAAACAAAACTTTCCGTTTATTACAGAAGAAATAGCGTGAGCAGCTCATGCCAATTAGTGTCTGAGTCATTGGCACACCTCTGCAAGCAATGGAGCAGCTACCTGTTGGACTGACAAGGGAGGAATATTCATAAAGGTGCTGAGAGCTGATTTTCTCATCACTGACTGCATTTTGGTTATTTATAGAAGTGAGCTAGGTCAGTATTTCAAGATGATGGTACGAAAAGAAATAGTGTCCTTGAGCCCTATATATATATATATATCCTGTAAATAAAAATGGTATCTTGTCCCAAGATGTGTTTTCATCTTGTTCCATCAGTTTTTCACAGAGGTCTGAGTGTTAAACTCAGACACAGGTTCCCAGTAATGGATTTTTTTTTCTTATGTGTTTTTTTAATTTTTCTTTCTTTCTTTCTTTGAGCAACACAATGGTCTAATCCTCAGTTTTCAAATCTGAACAGAACAGTAGTTTCTCAGGGAGCTGCTACCCTTATAATCCAAACCATTTTATCATTCATTCTAAGTGGGGTCCAACCCCACTGCCATGGGCAGGGACTTCTTTCACTAAATGAGATGCTGAAAGCACCATCCAACATGGCCTTGAACACTTGCAGTGGTGTGGCATCCTGTTCCACTGTCTCATCCTCATTGTAGCCATTCCCTTTCTGCATAGAATTGTTTATCTTTAGGAAGGCATATATATGTATACTTCTTATGTATTGATGAACAGAAGTATAGTAGGAATAATGTGTATATTTTTAATGTCCTTGCTAAACAGAAAGAGGCATATCTTTAAGATGCTTGCCTGGAAATGGCCATTCTCTCAGCAATTACAAGCTGGGATGATTTAGCTGGACCATTCCTTAAAGTAACATCATGACCTTTGTTTGAAGTTTTGCCAGAAGTTGTGAAGTTCTGTGTGATACGTAAAATTGGTTATTGTGACTTTCTTCTTGGGTCACATGGCCTAAGAGAAGAGGTTGTCCTTAGGCTGACATTCACAGAAGACTTCATAGAGATCTCCTAGGAGTTTTCCTTCCTGTGAAGGGTGGGGACAGGAAAGGAAAATATCTTTTTGACATACAAAGCATGTTGTATTGAATTTCTTACAATAGGGGTAGGGATACAGGGAGGAGAACTCAGTCCTGTGTAAAAGGTGCATTTGTCTTCATCAGGTCTTTTGTCTGCTGCAGAGTTTCACAGTCTGGTTTGGGCGCTTCCTTTGTATCTCTGTGCTTATCTTTTACCTGACCTGAGTTTGCTGTGTCCTGCTTGGACTCTCACATGGTCAAATAATCCCCTTCAGAAGCTGTACTTGTTCTTTTTCCTTCCAGGGAAAGTTGTTGCTTATGTACTCTAGGAAAGGAGTAACTTCACATTCAGACTTTCTCTAACAGTTGGCAAAACAAATGTCAGCTACATGTTTTTACTTTTCCTTGGGTTTCTAAGCCACCATGATTTTAGATTGCAGTGGTCTGAGGGTAGAGATTGCCTCAGATGGTCTTTGGCAGATGCCATTTAATGGCACTTTTTGAAGGGGCTTAAGTCTTTATCACCGCTTTCCCCCAAAATATTTCCCCTGAACGTTCATATTTTAACAGGATTCATTTGCATTCTCAGACACTTCTGTTTGCAGCTTCTGTCCGTCTTTGCTGACAGTTGCAGTCAAGCACACTGGCATACCTTCAGTTCTGCCATGAATGCAGTAATACCTTTCAATTTCCTGAACAAGAATCACCAGAGGGAATCTGAGTCTGAATTACGTTTGAAAACCATCTGGCATGTTGTGGGATAGTCTTAATAATAACAATGAACACTTTATCAGCAGTTGAGTCATTGTGCTTGGTTTCCATTGCAATCCTCTTATTAGTTGTATATGTGTATTCCATATAGCCAAGGGGCTAATACTGTGTGCATATACTGTACAAGACTATTGTGCCAACAGCTCTTACTTGGACTCATTTATCATTCAAGATCTGGCCAGAGGAGACACGTTTCAGTAATAAAAATAATTACCAAGTTGAAAGACATAGATCAGTGTTAACTGCATCCTAAACCTGTTTCTTTCTTCTGTTTGGGAAGGGAGGGAGGAGGGGAGAAACGGCCATGGCAAAGGAGTAAGGTGCTTTCTCTGAAGGTGCTTTTGAACTTTTGTAGGCGTGTCTTTTGGCATTTAACACAGGCATCCATCAGCAAGGACAGTGTGGAGCTATCTGGACCCAAAGCATGAGAAGATAAATGCTCCAGGAGGTCCTTGGTCTTCACAGGTTCCTCAAAGGAACATCTATACTTGCTTGCTTTCCTGGAGGAAGAGCTCAAAGTATTTTGTGGACCTGAGTATATGTTGTTTCCTAGAACCTTAATGAGGTTCAGAGCTAATACTATTATTTTGCTCGTTTTTTGGTGTATTGAACCAGACTTTCTGCTAGCAGTGTTTGGCACAGCTCCAGTGATTTTTAACCCTTGCTGCAATCTGTCCAAACCTACCTGTATTCTTAAGTGTTTGTCAGTGTCCCCCAAATGCATCAGTTACATCTGATCATTGTGCCCATGAGGTCCGTCAGGTTTGCTCCATGTTTTCTGACTTAAACACAGAGGTTGAGCTCTTGGGGTTATACCCCAGTGAGAGCAGAACAACCTCAGGGGTGTCCTCAGGGTTTTAGAGTGATAAAAGAAGTACTTTTGTGGCCTAAAGTACCATATGAAGCAGCCTTGACATTACACTGGCAAAAGCTGGGATAATGTGCAGAAGCCTTGACACAAGCAGGAGTAAATGAATTGTCCAAGATGATGCAGGAGGGCTGGTGACAAAGTGTGGAGGGAACTCTGGTCTCCTCACTCTGGAGTTTGTGTGTCAGCCCCAGGATGCTCTCCCCACTCTCCTCCAACCAAAGGCACATTAAACTGTGGGGTTTGAGGACCTTTCCTTTTGCACTGGCAACCAAGGAGAGCTCAAGATTGACTAAACCACTGAAGCTAATAAACTTCTGTGCATGCAGGGATTCGGGTTAATGAGCTTGCTAGGAGCAGAGTGGGAGCTGCGCAGCTGCTTGACAAGGGTAAGAGGAGCAGTGGTTTTGGTCGTCTGCTTCTTCCTTCTGTCTCACCTCCCTATAAATGATGGTTGAAGGGAACAGAGTCAGTGAGCCAAACACATGCACCGTGTGGATCCTGGGCGGTGCTGCATAATCCAGGCACATTGTTCACTGGCTGTGCAGGCAGCGCTGCTGTCGCTGGAGGGAGGCTTTGCCAGAGGGACCCCGGTGCAGGAAGCTTCTGAAAATCCACTTCTTAAAAGCTGATAGCTTTCCTTTGTTAAATCCCATTCAAATCCAAGCGTGATCAGCAAGCACAAAATGCTTGCCCAGCTCAGACATGCCGTGGATTATGGTTCTCCTTTTTTTTTTTTTTTTTTAAATATATTTTTTTCCTTGCATAAAGCATTTTGCCCCTTAGCCTGACAAAGTGAAATTAATTAACAATTTAATAAAAATCTTTAGTCTGCAATGATGAGGTAATTGCTGACTGTGTATTATGTAGACGCTGGGGATGTGCAAGGGTGGAGAAGTTTGTGTAAGCAAAAATGCAGTGAAATTGTTATTTTGT
Organism: Corythornis vintsioides; assembly: GCA_025447755.1. Lineage (NCBI taxonomy): Eukaryota > Metazoa > Chordata > Aves > Coraciiformes > Alcedinidae > Corythornis > Corythornis vintsioides. The sequence goes on from JAOEGS010003834.1 coordinate 22,685, forward strand.
TAGCACTCTTCCCCCCAGTAGCAGTTCAGAGAGAGCAGGTTAGTCAAACAGGTCTCAGGAGTTGTTTGAATGGAGCTTGTCCTAGCTGAGGGACAGAGAGACTAAGCACACTCCATTAAACCTTTCCAGCTCCCTTCTCTGTCACTAAAGGATGTGAAATTCTTGGTGCAAGTGCTTCTACTAATAGGTTACTGTACTCAACCATTTTTATAGCTCAGTGAGTAAGGCCTGCTGCGTGGTGCACGTGGGCCAGGTTAGCCGCTGGTGTGCCCCTTGCTTAGTTATTTACACTTGTGCTAAATGATGTGTAAACTCAGCAGAGTTGCTAAACTGTAAAATTCATTAAAATACACAAAGTTCTGGGCCCTGAAAGGGGAGGGAGTTAGCAGGCATGGCTTCTGGAGGACTTCTCTGAGCCTCTGGCTCCCCCGGCTGGATCTGGTGTGGGAGAAGGCAGGTGGGGACCCAGGAGAATTGCCGCCCACTGATAAAGGCACACTATCTGTTTGCTTTTCGTTGGTAAATTTACAACAACCCGTAAGGAGATAGTCCTTATAGTAAACTTGTACTACTTTGTGGAACAATTAGAGTAAGGTTGATAGATAGTTTTTTTTTCCTTCGCCCCCTTTAAAAATAAAAATTAATGAAACAGTTGCAAACACAAGGGTGAAAACTTGGGAAGGTGAAGGCTGCCTACAAAGGCTGAAAGGAGTTTCAGAACATATCCAGGGGTCTGAGTTTGATTTAAATAATGTAAAAATGTGGTGTAGTACTAAGGCTAACTCATCATGCCTGCAGGCTGCTGTGCTCAGGAGTGTCTTCCTCATCATCTCCATATACAGATTCCCCTCCCTCTCTGTGTGCTGCTTCTGATGATTTATATAGTAATGGAATGAATCTAGTCAGCCCTGTTAGCCAACAGAAGACTCTCTTCATGTTTATGAATAGTTTACTGCCCTGGCAGATCAGCACATTGAACTGTGCGCCCCGTGATGCTCGTGCAGCCCAGGTTGGGAGGAGGAGGAGGAGGAAGAGAGGGGAACATGAACAGCCCAGCCTGTTCAATTTTGTCGTAATGAAACTGTACACAAATTTGGTGTCTATGTGAGGCCTCTGGGAGAACAGGAGGCATTTCAGATTCTGTTCCTGTTACTGTAGTGTAAGGTTATGTTCTACCTGGGATGGAGGCTGGGGGGCAGCTGCAGTGTGGGCAGTGCTGTGTATGACAGTGCCTCTGTCCACCTGGCAGCACGCGAGTTCACCTGGCAATGCTGCAGGAGCTGCGCAGGTTGGAAAGCTGAGTGATTAGCTGTGAAACCATGTACAACAAATGCGTCTGGTGGAATTGTGCTAGTCAACTGGCATGCCACTGTCTTGTATGTTAAATAACATTTTACTGTTTCAAAAGGTTCCATTTCTAGGTTTCTGCTTCTTAGGGTTGCCAGTACTCTTTAATCCTTGGAGAGAAGGAACAAACTCCCAGCAAGAGCCCAATTTTCCATGTACTCCATCATGTTTTTAACACTGCCTGTGCAGTACTTTGCCAAACTCTGAAGAACAGAAATAAAAATGGAACATTTTGGCCTTTTGGTTGCAAAACAAATTTCAAACCATTAATAGATCTCCAGCTGTCATATGTCTAATTAATGCAAGTAGTAATGTTAATACTTCTGCTGGTATTTTGCTATGGTACAGGCTAGACTTTCGAAGATGATGACTGATCCTTAAGAGTGTCCTTACAGCCAGGTAAAACCCTTCTGGGGTTGGTGAGGATGTGGGAATTCATTTGTGCAGGTGGTGTTCTCTGCTGTACTGGGGCATCAGGGAGTATCCTTGCACCATGGAGGAGCTACCCTTACAGTCAGCTGGGGTTTTAAGAGTGTTATTATCAAATGCTAATTTTAAGCAATTATGCTTGTAGGAGAGGTTGCAGTATAAAACTGCTATAAAATAAGCTTATTTTGCTTACAGCTGTATGAGAAAAAAAAAGTATAGAAAAAGAATTGTTTTGCTTTGCTACTTAGCAAATTGCACTTTGTATCAGCAGGGAAATGTACTGAGAGAGCCTTCTGAATTCTCCTGAGGGTTGTACTTACACCTGAAGTAGGAAAGTTACATGTGATGGAAAGAGGTTTTTATTTTGCATTTCTTCCACCGCTGTAAAGCTGTGGTTGGGGTTGTGCTGGCACGCATTCAGGAGCCTGTCTGTCTGTTTTCATCCTCGCAGCGCGCCAGCGTCTCCCGTCTGACAGCCTGAGCTGGAGGCCCCGCGTTTCATGGTTCAGGTTTGGACTGGGCATGCGGTGGTGTAACGCCGGCTCGGTCTGAGCGGAGACTTGTGATAATCTCGCAGCAGCGGGGAGCACAACGAGCTATCTCAGCCACTGCTGAGGGCCCTGAAGAGCTGTGAATGGGAAGGGTGGAAATAGAGAAGGCGGCTGATGGGCTTTGAGCGAGCTGGACTTGCTGTCTTCTGAGCAGTCTGCAGCAGGGTTTGACACACTGTGGTGTTTTCTCCTTGTAGTGCTTCCACTTCTCACTCTGACCATTCTGCCCAGACCAAATCTGCCTCTGTGATATCGTCCGACTCGGTCTCCACCTCGGCAGACAACTTCTCTCCAGATTTAAGGGTATGTATGTTTTGTCTTAAAAAAGAAAAATAGTTCTATGTTGTGGCCTTCTTCAGAGGACATTCCTTGCTCCTGTGAGTTTTGATATGATAAAATGATGTCAGCCCTCAAGTTAATGCCAAATTTCATGTAGCCAAAGCATGAAAGGACTCAAAGTCAAAAAGGTGAAACTGAAGTTTAATCTTTACCATATTATTTATAAAGTTGTTTAATCTTCAAAAAGCTGACTCTGTAACCAACACTTGGAGATGAATTTTCAAAGGAACTCCCATTTTCTTTTAAGTGCTTTAAGAGAGTGAAATCCTCAACCTGCCAGTTATATATAAACACACAGCAGGAAAAAAAAAAAAAGATATACAAGAGATGTTCTCTCTTGAGAACTCTTGGTTGTTTGTAAACACTGAGTCCTTGGAAGTATCTTCTTTCAGAGAAAGATTGCTATCTCCAAGCTGGTAAAAATAATCTCCATCAAAATAAATTCCTCTGACATAAAAAGGTCCAAGTGAGGCTCTTTTAAATCTGTTATAAGATCATTTAATTATAAATTCAAAGTTGTAGTTCAGTGTCACAGAAGTTTTGAAAGCCCTCTGTATGTCCCTGTTATGAAACCAGCAGGTTTGCTGATGTACCTTTGCTTTAAAAAAATGTTCCTGAGTATTAACTGTGGATATTGGTATATTCTAGTAATGACTTTCAGCATTTCTCAGCTGTCATTGAGCATCTTTTAAAATCTGAACACAGTAAAATTGTATAAAAACCTCTAAATGCAATACTGTTTCCTTTGATAACTATGATACTTCTTTTTTTTTTGCCCTGTGTTGTCTCAGTACTCTATAGTAAATAACAGGAAAGCCATGTGTTCGTAAGTGGCAAGAACATGAATATTTATTTCTAATGGCATCTTATTAGCTAATATTAAGCCAAGATTTGAAAAATAATCAGTAGTTGATGTGTAATCTAATGATAATTCACACCTTTTTTACCTATGGTTACAAAAAGCAATCTTCAGAACATGCCTGGATAAATAAGTTTGTAATACATCTAGAAGTTTTTCCCCTGTGAAGTTGGGGTGTTCAGTTACTCCAGCTTATAGAAAACACATTTTTTTAGGCTGAGGCCACATGGTTCATTGATAGAAATATACATGAGATTGCAAATACTGCTACAGCTGTAACTATTCATATTATATTGTAAAAATACAATATACATGTACTTTATTTTCTTATTTAATGTTTTAACTTAAGTTAGCGTAATGTTTCCAGTTTTGATGCACAACTCAACTGCCTTTTTCACAGTTTTTGTGACACTTGGGAATTACCATTCTGAGTAGAGAACAAAAACCAGTTCTTTTCTAGAATCAAGGTTGTCTTTCCTTTCTGGTGGTTAAGTTGGCTCAGCAAATTTTTCTTGTAACCCTGATAGTGTCTTGTGACTCCCACCTTTTGTCACCTTGCATCTATGTGCATTTTAAGCTGTCTGGGCAGGGATTCCAGCTCTCCTGAGCTTGTTTTATTCCCCATCCTACAGAGGCCCTCTGTACACACTATTAGTCAAAGACAGTGCCCTCAGAGGAATGTTCATATAGCTGCAAGGTAGATTTTTCAGGCAGGAGATGCATACGTACTGTTTACTGGAGGCCATTAGAAGTCCATCCTTCCTTGCTGTGCTGCCATTCCTATAATTTACAGAGTAATTCCTTTCCCTTCTTTTTTTTTTTTTTTTTTTAGTATTTGTTTGATTCTTTGTTTATTTATTTCTAAGCAAGCTAAAATTCTGCCATGGTTGGAACAAATGCTGCTCCCCTTTCATTTCAGGATAGTGTTTAAGGAGATAAGGTAAAGCAGAGGGTGACTTATTTAGAAGAAAGGCCCTGCAGGCCAAGCATGAGCAGATGCCTTTGCTAGCAGAGTGCTTTGAGCCTCTTTCATCTCTGTGGGGCCTGAATTGATCAGAAGCTGGCCATGTTTCCCCTACAGCTTGCTCTTGCAGAGGTGCTGTGTGTAGCTGAGATGCAGTTGTGTGGAGGCACAGAGCTGGTTCTTGCCTTTACGCTTGAGTGACTGCTTGTCCTGCAGAAGATGCATCCCTGTGGTCCTACTTATATTAGGGCATAGGGAGAGAATGGGGAATTTCTGCTAGCACAGGTTGAATTTTCCTAGGTGCATGTTAACCATTTCTCTCCTCATTCTGGAGAGTGTTTGATGGTGGAGAGCAAGCCTGGAAGGTGGAATGAAGATCCATCCTCTACCTGTGGACAGCCTCTTGTGTTGGTGTTGCCAGTGCAACTGCAGTCCCACAACTTGTCCTCAGATCAGGTGCTGTTAGTGCTAGCATGATACAGTTTGGTGCACAGGCTTGCTCTTGAAGCTTTATGTTAGCTCCTAAATGGAAGATTTATTATGAGTGGTAGTGAGCTAACACTGATTTCTTTTAGGTCTCGAGACCTGAAAGGTCTCTGTTAGAGACCTCAAGGTCCTCTGTCAGGGCTTATCATTCTTTGTCCAACTTTCTCCCAATTAACATCTCTGTCATGTGACAGTTCTGCAAGGTTTTTTTTTGTTAAGTCAGTTCTGTGAGAGCTTTTTCAAGGTCCTGATTGATCTTACTATTTTCTTCAGTCTTTCTGAGATGTGGCCTTGCCTTTGATACTGCAGATGAGGTCTTGCCATTAACTGATCCAGCAGCATGCATATGTTCTCTATTTTGGCCCTTTCCTTCCATGCCTGATCATCTTGTACAGCTTTGAATGGCACAAGATAGCATGAGCTCACAGGTCTTAACAGGTACTGAGATTTGAGCTAAGCACCTTATTATTTCTGAGGACAAAAAGAAGTCCCACATTGTTCCTGGAAAAATGTAAGAGAATAAGCCTTGAAGTGGGAACCGATGCATTATGTGGTGACTGCGGTATGGGAGGCAAGTGCTACATGATGTTCTTACAGGAAGGTGTTGCATCAGTTAGTTTTAAGAGGCTGAAAATAAGCTTTTCAAGATTTTGAAGTGGATCTTCCAATTATGGGAATACTCTCTTAATGTGTATTTAAATTTTCCCTGCTAGAATGAATTGCTACGTGAATCTGTCATCACTGCTACCTCGAATTGGGCTCTGCCTCTGTGTGTGCCTTGACTCAAATTTTGGAATTAAATTTCTGTGACGGTGGAAAAACACTTTGTGATAGCTACAATTAACACTCTCTTTTTTTTTTCTGTGGGGAATTTTTAGAAGAATAGTAGGCGTCCATCAGGAGGAGGGAACCAGGGGAAGGACCCACATCATTTCTTGTGGTCTGAGCCTGCAGTTTTCTTTCGGAGTGCAATTAACACTCTGTGTGTATGCATGCATGTGTGTAATGAGCAAATTGAGATAACCACTGGGGATTCTTACTCAGTGCATGTGCAGTATTTTTTCTAAACCTTTCTCCAAAGTATTTAATAATACCCTTTATGAAAGTGGGTTTTTTGTTTTTCTTCTTTTTTTTTTTTTTTTTTTAATGTATATTGAGCAT
>JAOEGS010003834.1:35113-50602 GCA_025447755.1 Corythornis vintsioides
TCCAGGCTAAAGAGCCCCAGCTCTCTCAGCCTCTCCTCATAAGGGAGATGCTCCACTCCCCTAATCATCTTGGTGATTGACTTCCACAGCAACAGCTATGAAAGAGGAAAGTGATGGTAGGGGGAAGGCAGTCAGGGAAAGGAACAGATTAACACAGTCTGGGACCAGCAAAAGGAACTTTAAAAGGAAAACACTGGTTACCTAAGTGTATATGTTTTGCTCTTGACTTACAAAAAGAAACAACAAACCAACCTTGTCAAGAATGTAGAAATAGTGTTATGGCTACCTTTTGCAGAAGGGCTGACTTCCCTCATGTGGTTCTCTGAGGCAGCAGACAGGAGGTAGCTCTGGCCTAAAAGCTTTATATGGTAACTCAGCTAATAAGACCTGTCCTAGAAGCTTTGGAGTTGTGCCTGTTTTAATTAAGTTCATGCAGGTTTTGAATTGAGCTGGCTCATAGCCATCTTGCCTTTCTGTATAAAGTAAGTTTGGACTTCTCTGCAAAGAACAGGTGGGGACTACTCAGTTGTATTGGAAAGTCCAGGAGATTGAACACTGCTCACTGGCTGCTGTGAAGCACCAAAGATGGGATTCACTCTCCCAGATGTAGATATCCACATCAGAGTTTCCTACCCTAGTTCTCTGCCATTGGTGGGAAGAAAGGTGCTTGTCCTAAAGGGGAAACTCCTAGGTCCCCTGCTTTCCACTGACTAAGCAGAGCACCTAGATGGAGTAGTTCAGATGTAGATCTCAAATTTGAGATGAAATAGATATTCCTGCAGTTTGCTGACTACCCTGCCTGCACAGTGGCAAGAGTGCTGATTCAGGAGTGCATTTAATCATGTGCCAGCCCTTGAGAGAAAGACATTAAAAAAAAAAAAAAAAAAGAGTGGAGGAGGAAGGCAATTTCAGATGTCAGCTACAAGCAGAATATTCCCTATCAGTCCCTTAAAAGTATAGTCTGATACTTCAGATTTTCTTGTAGGAGATAAAACCTTTCACATGTCTGTTGAGTTTCAAATCTGTATTTCACCCATAATTTGGAAAGCTACATGTTTTTAAAAGCTGCTGATTCTGCCTGTGCATTCCTGCACACACACGTGTACAACACACACATTGGTGTTGCCACAGCATGGTGCTTCTGACCAGTGCATGCTCATGAGATAGATGTGCCAGACCTGTGAGTTCAGGAGGTGCAAGTGCAAAGGGATTTTGTGCCTGTGTATAATGTTTGCCTGTACACACAGTTTATATACATTTATGTCAAGGGAACGGTCAAGTGACTGAAAACACATAATAGGACTCTGTGTAGCTGAAGCAAAAGTGGCTCTGAGCCTGGAGAGCTCATCTTTTGAACAGATGGGACAAATGCGGTTTTGGGGAAAGTTATATGGCAGGAACAAGATGGTCATTGTGTCATGTTGCACCAGTTCTGTGGCTTTTATGCGTAACAAATCTGTTCAAAATGGTTTGAAGTGTGTAGGAGGTTACCAAAGAGAGATTAACTCAGAGGCTAAAAAAAAAAAAAAAAAAAAAAAATCACATAAAGGGTACATTTTACTTTGGGCTAAACCAAACAAGTTTCTTTTGGTCATTCTGATTGTGATCCAGTATAGAAGAATCTGTGAAGACTTGGGAAAACTGGTGCACAGCAATTGGGTAACACAAACACAAACTGAAGGTTTCCCCTTCAGTTACAGGAAGCCAAAAAACTCCTGACCTTTGTCTATGGTTTTCATGACTGAAATATTCAGGAGAAAGTAGAAAGCAACTGAGAGGGACCTCAGGTGCTCTCTTCATGCATCTTTGTTATTAAAGGTTTGTACTGCGCACATTAGTGTTCAGGGGCAATGTTAGCATCGCTAGTCAGTCCTGGCTGACTCTGACTTCTCCCTCCCTCACCCTGGGCGTACATGCTAAGCCAGTCCTGGAAAAATGTTCAGGCTATGAAAAAACATATATTTAAAAATCCATTGAGTAAACCCAGGCATCTAGACTGAAGTGGATCTGGGAGAAATCCCAGCTCCTGCAGTTTGGGTGGGAGGTTGCTGGGCCTCAGCCAGCACGGGACAAGTGGTGACACCCCAGCCGTGCAGCTCTGCTGGTGGGCAAATGCTCCATGGGCAGTACAAGAGGAAAAGATATCAGTTGTTTTGTGCAAAGGCAAAGTCTCAGCGTAGAGTTTCGTGCAGCCTCTCGGGTCCTTCTGGAGCAGTGTCCAGCGCTGCAGAGGTCCCTGAGACCCTGTACTCAGAGTTAAGGTGCAGTGTATCTCTGTGTCACCCTGAGCTGGCTGTAGCTACTTGAGCTGACACATGGATCAGGAGAGGGGTTTCTGGAGCAGTGTGCTGGATGCTCTGTTTGGAGGCTGTGTAAACATGTGGTTCAAGAAGCTTGTCAGAACTGCAGTGTCTCAGTATGAAGAGGTAAGGAATGAGGCCTTACCTTTTTAGCAGGATCTAAACCTCTGTGCCTCACCCTATGCATGCAAGCAAAGGAGAGAATAGTTTTTTGGCTGAGGTCAGGAGGTTGTCAATAATACAGCATCAGGGTTTCCATGACTTGGGTGCTGTAGATGGGAATGCAAGAGAAGGCTCAGTACCTTCAGCCATGGGTAACTGGGCTGGAGCTAACACAAGGTGGGATCCTGAAGTAAGAGAAGCTCTTGTTAAATGTAGCAAGTGTGGGTTTGTTCTGCTAAGTCACTGCTTGAGCAGAGAACAAAGATAGGTGGTGGCATTAAGTCCTCACACCCTCTCTGAGCTGAGGCAAGAAGTGTGTTTAGGCACTAAGGTACTCCCATGCTCAGCGTCCCAGAGGGCTGTTTTTTTCTAGGGGGAATGCTGCTGATGGGTGGAACAGGTAGATCATATTACTCAGTAAAAAAAGATAGAAATAAAAGTTATTCTGATGTATAACTGAACTCTTTATTCTCCTAGCGATTCAGTTACCAAGCATAAGATTTTTTTGGAAAATACAACAAAGAGCTTGTTTTGCTTAGAGGCAAGGCAGAGTGGTCTGCTGATTGTTGGTGGTTGTATTTGTTTCTTACAGAAACCATTTTAGTAATCGTTATGACAGGTACAGCGAGTGTGTCTCTACCTCAGCGTGGTCCTACTGCCTAAGTAATGCTGATTCTGCCCAGCTCTGGCTGTGACCTTCACTGCTGACCTCTAAGCACTCTTAGTTTTGTTCCCACTGAACAACTTAAAAACCTGAGACGTGCAGAGGTAGGACATTTCCTTTATAGATGTTCATGGAACCTGCCTTGGTAGCGTTAATGCAGCAGTAGCCAGACGTCACTCCTGCAGCCAGGCTGTTGCAGTTGTGTCCCTGGCTCCCCTATCTGCTTCCTCACCTCCCTCCATGGAGCTCTTAATTTCATTCTGCAAAATTTGCAGAGGGCTAAATCTGTGCCCAGGAGTATTATTTTTAGAGTCTTGAAAATAGGCTAATGTACAAAAAAAAATCACAGTTTAATAAACTTTTTGGATTTGGGAGAGGGGTGGGAAGGAGGATGGCAGTAGGATGGAAGGGCTTTTCATGTCATTTCCATAGTTATATAAGGGGTAGAGTGTCCATCTGTGATGTTAGCATCCTCCCAGTGTTCCATGTGCATTTTCCTATCTATTTCTTCCCCCTGAGCTGTTTCCAGAACTCCTCTTTCCTTATGCACCCACTTTTCCTTCTTTCTGCCATCCCCTGTCGTTTAGCTCTGCTCCAGATGTCTCCAGATGCTCACTGCCTGCATTGTCAGCTGCACACACATGGCATTTCCCCAAATAATTTTTAAGGAGCCGTTGATGGAGGTGGATTTTAGGAAAATGACTACTGTTCATTTTTCAATTTCTGCCAAGAAGGGTTTTAATGTTCACATTCCTGCTAGGAGGCTCATTGAAGTTCTAGAGCTGGGCAGATGCTGCAGAGACCGGCACACCAGAGAAGTGTTTGTCCTGAGCTTTCTGACCGTGTCTGTGGCAGCCTCTTGGGAATAATCACGGAGGGGGTCAGTACTGAGTTACCTGAGGTAGGTTGTGTGGCAGAGGTCAGCTGAGGAGGGATGGTGAAAATGAGTTTAGCCCTCATCTCTGTACCAAAAAAACCAAAACAAACCCCAAAATAAACAAAAGCCACAAACAACAAAGTAGGGGAGACACAGAGACAAGGGGGCAGAAGCTGTTGGCCTTGAAATGCTGTGCTTCCAGGAGGCCATCTGTCTGCCCACTGGCCCTGTGTTGAAGGGATTGCAGGTTTGGATTATTGACCCTCTGACCCTAGGGACTCCACATTTCAGGGAGTGCAGGTGAGCAGATGGATTTTATTAGACTTAGAAGAGAGTTTTTAAACTGAAAAAGGTTTCAACCTTGTCTTTACAGAATGGAGGTCTTTGTCTTTCATACTTTCAGACTTAGCTCTTCCCTCCCCCTTTCCCCTAGCTGCAGAACTCACCTGAGCCCTGCCCACCAGTGATCATAGCAGCTGTTGATCATAGCGAATGCGTTCTTTGTATCTTCTCACATATTTGCTTTGGCCTAAAACAGCCCAGCTCTCCAAATGTTTACTGCTGGATGTGCTCCCACTGACATCTGCAGGAGAGCAGGGAGTTCAGCTGTTGACCACAATGATCCTAGCAGCAGCTGCTGCCCCTTTGGGTACAGACCTTCTCAAAGAAGTTATGATCACGCCCTGGACACAGAGTGTATTTTTAACCAATGTCCTTCCAAGATAAGAGGCCACAAGTATGACCACCACTTATGGACTATTTAGCCAGAAGTCTCCATCTCATTTGGCATAATCCAGATGTTGTCCTGCTAATTTCAAGGCTGTTAATCAAGCTTAAGAGCTGACACACAGGAGTTGAGAGTGGGTCTGCATCACAGGCTTTTGCTGGGGACGCCATCAGTCAGGGCTTTGATGGGATGTGTGATCTTTGGCCAACACAGCTGTGCTGACAAGAAGTCCTCAGTATAGACTTCTCTAGTTAAACCAGAAAAACTATGTCTCTACCAGTATTGCTGATGTGGGGGAGGAGAAGTTTTTGTCTGAGTTTGGTGCTGCCCATGTGAACTCTGTTGATGGTGATCTCCCTTTAGCTGTCCTTTAGACTCCAGCCTGACTGCTCTGGCAGCCTCCCTGGAAAGACCTGGACTAAGTGGGTACAGTTGTGAGGTTCCTGTTAGGAAGCCAGGACTGTGCTTGGTTTTAATTTTTTTTTTCTTTTAAAGAGTCTTTTGAATTCATTTTTTTAAATGTACATCTTGTTCTTAAGAAGGCTTTGATCTTGTTAAACTTTTCATCTATACATCAATCTTTTGTGTGAAAATGCTGGAACATGCTTTTATTGTGGCATGGGGTTTCTTTGGGGTTTGTTTTCATTTTATTTATTTTATTTTTTTTTTGCATAGTTTAGAGAATTTTTCTTCCCCAAGGCTCTCCCTCTGCCTTGATCTTATATGAAAGTTGACCACGGACGTGTCAAGTTCTAGAGTGCCACTTTGGGCTGTGTCTTTGAATTTTATTTATCTTAATGTGAGGAAAGAGAAAGAATTGGTTTTATGTGATATCAGGAAAGTTTCCCGATAAAGCGTTTTGGCTGAGTCTGCACATTCAGTTGTGAGCAAACATTAACTCCCTCTGCCGGTCTCTACCAGATGGGATGTACTCTATCTTTAAACCCAAAGTCTTGTGGTTGCTACAGTATGAAGCAGTCTGGACTAACTCACCTGCTCTGTTTCTATGTTATTAGGCCAAGGAGCTGGTGTGCTTCTGTGGTTGTGGTTGACACTTGGCCAGTTCGAGGCATGGGCAATATGATTAAATCTTTTGGCCACATAGACTTAACCTTATTTTTGGTCGCTTACATATGCTCTTTTCTGCTAATTCTTGCCACAGTGTTAGACCTCAGGTTGTGCTTTCATAGTTAGAGACTGAGCCAAATCAAGATCTTTGCAGTTGTTGGACCCTCACTGAAGACTGGTCTGTCAAGGTAGCATCATGGTAATAGCTGATCACTTCAGGTGGGAAAGAAACGATCCCTTTGGTTCAGTGTCTAACTGTGTGGACAGAGCTTGGCTCATGATCATGGGTTGGGGAGGAGAAGGTTGGAGCATGAAAGGCAGACACCTGGGAAGCTTCAAACAGCTTCTCCAACTCTGACATCCTTGCTTAAACACTTGTGCATGGCCCAGTTTATGTGCTCAGAGACTGCATGGAGGTCTTCCACATGCTCTGTGTTGAGCTTTCAGAGGCTGAGACACTAGGCAGTTCCTCACAATCTTTGAATGTTTGTTGTCCTTGATATTGTTGATCCCTTGCAGGTAAGTGTAAACTTCTTAGTTTGTGAAAAGTTAATGAATTTATTTTTCTACCTCTTTTTTTTTTTTGCCTAGGTCCTAAGGGAGACTAATAAATTGGCTGAAATGGAAGAGCCACCCTTGCTACCAGGAGAAACTATTAAAGATATGGGTATGTGAAGAGGAAATTTCTTACTTACTGACCAAATAGAATATAATTGTCCATGGAGGACAATATCTTGTAAGTCATTGACTAATAACAGCTAATTGTTCGTATTCTGAGAACCATGGTCAGGTTTTTAATTAAGTTATTGAGCATCACATGAGCCACAGTAACTATATATTTCCTCTTAGCTGGCAAACACAAAGCATTTCAACATATCTTGGCATGAGTGATCAGGTAGGTGGTACAGTTTTGCATTTGCTGCCTCCTGAGAGGACATGGATTGACTGTTATAAGTTTTGCTTGCCCCAGAGTAACTTCTTAGATTGACACAGCACAACTGTGTGTCAGATCTCTGTCACAGAGTGCAGGAGAGGGTACAGTTCAGAGAACTTGCTGTGATAAGGGGATGGGGCTTTTTTCCTCATTTTCATTCAGACTTTGTGCTATGCATCAGGTTTACTGATGCACTCCAGTCTGAAAGTTTGAGTAAGGCTCTTGATTTTGCATTCACTAGTTTAACATGTTGCCTTCTTCTTTAAAACAATATGGGAGAGTACAACTTCAGTCTTAAGAATAATAAACCCAAAAACCCGAACTGAAAGTACCTCACCAAAAAACCTTACCTAGAAACAACAACAAAAAAATATAAAAGCAAGCAAACAAACAAAAAAAACCCACCTCACAGCTTAGTCTGTTTCTCTACTACTCCTTTCCTAAGGACTCTGAACTTGTACTCCAACCATGCACTGCAAACTGACACCTAACTCACTCATGCCCAGTTAGCTCTGACAGCAGGACTGTATTTCAAAAGGTTCCTGGAGAGTGACTTAAGAGATCAGTTACCAGTGGTTTTAACTATTGCAAATGATGTGATGAGGCATGTTAAGTCTGTATGACTGGGTGACTCTTGGAGTAGGCCAAACAGCAGCTGCCTGGTCCAGCAAGAAGTTAAAGGTATCAAGAAGGAAATCTTTATTATTCATCAGTAATGTTTTCTGATAAAAACATCAAGAAAGGCAAATGTAATTCTCTTTATATTTTTCAGGGAAGGGAAGAAAAATTATTTCAACCAACCCAATAATCCAATTTCAACCAATAAGTAAGATTGGTCCTATGAAAGACAGGAATTTCATAAGCAGGGGAATTAGTAAATCCTAGTTTCCAGTCTCTTTCTCCTATATGGATTCTCTTATATCTGCCAAAACCTGAGTTTATTAGACTTTCTCTTGGTAGTGGCACTAGTACCACCTCTCTCTTATACCTGACATCCCTTCTTACAAACAGTGTAGCATTGCAGTGCTTAAACAGACAGAGACTCCTGAAATCACACAGCCTTAGCAGGGTTAAGATCAGACAAGCCATGTGTGTAGGTACATGTGCAGTGTAATTAAGAAAAAATGTTTTCTTAGGAAACCAAGGTAATAAAATGCATATGTAAAATGTCATATGGCTTACAAGCTGGCAAAGCCAGTGTTTGAGATAATGCCTGGGATTCCTTATCTGGAAAAGTTTTTTCCAGCACCTTTCCTCTTTACCCAGAAATCCTGTTCCTTTTCAGATGTGAATGCACACTTCTCTAATTAGTAGATTTTGGTGGTGTTTTTTTTTCTTCCAAACATTTTGAAGTTGCATTTTGAATAATGGGAACTCTAGTGGAAAAACCAGGCAGGCTGCCCTCACCCTTATTATGCTTCATGAGTCTGCTTTCAAACCTCTGTCAAACCAGTCTTTGAAAAGAAGTGATTAATAATCAGTCAATAATGAAACATGCGGTTTAATTAGAACTGGCTAGAAGCATTTTGTGTTCAATTGTCCTTTGAATAAATGCATGTAAATTAAAATAAATAATAAAATTGCTAGCATGTGTGTATATATATTATTTTATTTTTAACTACAAACTCTGGACTACAGATTTTGCTCTGAATTAGTCACTTCTCATATTTTAAGGGTCCTTCTCCATATCCAAATCTTGACAGTCAGTGAAGGCTGTGCAGAAGCAGAGCTGGTGTGAGGATGATGATTTAGCTCATGATGATGAGTCGCCAGTGTCCTGGAGTAAGGCAGTCTCTTTTCCTCCCTCCCTCCAGGCTAAATCTGATGGGATAAAGGTAGAAGAAATTCAGGTCCTCATCCTGACAACCCAGTAGCCTCACACCTCATGTGTGTGGTGGCTGTCACCTAGATGAGAGGAGAGCTGAGCTGTCCTGACTTTGCACAGCCCTTGCAAAATGGATCCCATAAGGTTTGGAGGCTTGAGGTTATTAAGGTGGTCCAGAAAGTTCTTTCATGGTCCTGGCAGCTCAGGTTGGTGGGTCTCCCTCTGAAAGGATTTCTGTGTGTTTGAGAGGTGTCTTTACTGGTCGATAATAGCGTAAACCATTGCCACAGCACAGCCAGCCAACTGCTTCAGTAGCAGAAAACTTGATAGGTCACCTCTGGGCAGCCCGGTGCGAGGGTAGGGAATGACTTAAATGTTGGTGTTTGTAATTGATATAAAACAGAAGGGCAGTTAGGGGAGGTGTTTGCTGTGGAAAACCAGCAGCACCTCTTGCCTTTTGCTGGAACAAGTGAGAAATGTTTGAGGCCTTTTAAGAAGGGGGCTGCTTTGAGTTAACGTCACTCAGGCTCAAAAATAATTGAACTGTTGTAGAGCAACTTGATCACTGACCCCTGGCAGTTGGCTGTGGCTCTGCTGTCTGTTAGCACAAGGGCCAGCTCTTCATGCAAGGGGTGTGCAGAAGGACCCAAGCATCTAAAAGCCACGTGTAGGAGAACTGCCTCCTTATGACCTTGGTGGCACAAACCAGCTTGCAGACAATCCCTTAGTTTTTATGCTGATTGTTTTATTGCTTCAAGTGTTTGCATCCAGGCAGGAATAATCTCTTTTCCTTCACAGAGTTCCCAGCTAGTGGCAATGCATTGCTCTGGAAGAGTAAAGTTTGCAGCTGAATACTGGCTTTTTTACAGGGGTAGCAGTTCTATGCAAATGTAGGGCTCTAGGTGATGGTACTTGCCTGGAGTTCATTTTATACTGAAATTACCTTCTCCTCAGAACTGAAATTTACACATTAGCTCTAAGACAGAACCCAGATTAAGTTTATTTTCATTTAATAATCTGAAAAGCAGAGCCCCCAACTATTGTTGCTCTCCCAAATTTTACTCTCCCAAATTAACCATGACTTGAATTAATTTTCTGTTTTTTTTTTTTTTAAGCTAAGGATGTTACTTACATCTGCCCCTTCACTGGAGCAATCAGAGGAACCCTTACTGTTACCAACTATAGACTGTATTTTAAAAGCATGGAACGGGTAAGCTTTTGAAAGATATGCTTTTGTAGGCTATTCAGCCTTTAGTTCTAGGTGTTCTTTGAGAGCAGTTCTGTGTAAATCATATCTATATGTTTGGGAATATAGGCAAAAGGGAGCAGGAGTTGGGGATTTTTCCCCCTCCCCTTTTTAAACTTACAAATTTCAACTGTCTACAGGACCCTCCTTTTGTCCTAGATGCATCTTTAGGTGTAATCAACAGAGTGGAGAAAATTGGAGGTGCTTCCAGTCGTGGTGAAAATTCATACGGGCTGGAGATTGTATGCAAGGTAAAATTTTGTCTGTGTTTTACAACAGGGGAAGGGGAATATATATTTTAAAAGGCTTTCTCTTGCAGAACGTCCTACAGTACCACAAACATTTCATTAAGTATGACTCCAACACTTCAAAAAACATCTGATTAAAAAAATTAAATTCAGGATTCTCCAGTTCCACTCATTTGAGGAAAGATCCAAACCTTTTTCAGGGTTTCTGCTAGGTAATGTATTTTCTTTGTGGTGGAAAGCTAGGCCTGCATCCCACTAATGCAGTTCTCAGAGTTGCTCACCAGACTACTCCAGGTAGACTTCAGTCATTGTGGAGTACAGGATTCCTTTTACTCACTTGCATTTAAAGAAAAGAAAAGGGCACTTTTTCCCTAAATCATAAGCTTTTGTCCACCTGCTGCTGTGCTTTGCAGTGAGGGACTGGTAAGTAGCCTTCAGTCCTCCTTAAGGCTGTTCCTTCACTTCTTTCAAGGTAGTATGTATTTCACATGTGCCTCTCAAGAGCCATTGGAATCCTTGGAAATGTAAACTTCAGTAACTATTAACAGTTCACTTCCTCATGTCTATTGGGTGTAGACCCACAAAGTAGATAAAGCCACCATCACTAGTCCTAAATCTTATACCTCTGCTGTTCACCAGGGCATGGCCTCTCTGCTTCCCTTGGTGGTCATGAGGGGGAAAGCTGAATTCTGTGCCTTGTAGGTCTTGGGCTGCTTGGAGCTCTTGTCAGAGTCTTCTCAAGGCTGAAAGGGATAAGGTCAGGTGGAGGAATGGAGTCCCAAACTGCTGTGGTCACTGCTGTGATTTTGAGGCTCTGGGAAGCTAAGCAGAGTCTCGGTGTGTGGGCGCACTGAGTCAAGAACAGTTGGTACAGTCCGTACAAAATCATCCATCTGCTCCCTTGTCCTGTTGCCGTCATGATCTCCCTTCCCTGTGTAGGGGTGCTTGTACTGGCAAGCTAAATTGTTCCCTGTTTTGATCTGCATTCCTCATCCACAGACGTTTTGCCTCTATGCAAATTTGCACATGTGGTCAGGTGTGAACTGAATTACGTTGCTTCCCTGGGTGAGAAAGCCAGGCAAAAACTGTATGTACAATGGACATCTTTACCCTGTACAGCATATATACACACACATATATATGCCAGCCTGCTTGATCCAGGATATGCAGAGCAGTTTAGTGCAGTAACAGAGTAGTACAGATACACCCTGAAGTTCTCTATCTGAGACCTATTACCTAATCTTAGTTTTGTGAGAAAGCTAAGCCTTAGCTGTTAATCACATTCTCTGACTTGCTGTACCATCTTCATATGCTTGAACTTGAACAGCTCATTTCCTGCTGGTGGCTTTTGAACTGTTTACTACAACTGCTTGAGTTGTAAGCTTGACTGGAGAATCTTGACATCTTAGGCTGCTTTATTTAGTTTCCAAATTTGATTTTGTAGGTGAGTATGGAAAGGAGGTCCTGGGTTACCACACTTTGTGGAAACAGTGCTGCTGTGCAAAGTGGAGGAATTCTCAGTTTCAAGACTTCCTCTTGAGTGCTCTGAGAGATGGAAGCTTTACAAGGAGATGGCATTGGTTGCTTTGCATCAGACTGGCTGGACTTGGGCTCCCTGTATATAGTAGCTCTACAGAGGTACTTTGTGTGGCAGTCCCTAACAGCTGCCTTCTGGCACAGCTCAGCATGAGAACCCAGTAGGAGCCAGGAGGTCTATTTCACAAAGTCCTGCTGATCAGAGATAGCTTTTCTCTGGGCAGGGATCTCCTCCAGACTTTCAGCTGGTGGAGAGCTTCTCATGAAGGCAAGATGATGTGATAGGGCACGCTGTGCACTCCCCCTGAACCTCTGCACTTGTGTCAGGCTTTGTTGGAGGCTGCAGATGACCACTGAACCAAGGCCAGAATTGAAATGCATAGCATTCAAAGTATGATATTAAATCAGTATTAGAAAGAGTGTTACGGTGGGAGTGACCCTATTTTGAGTGCTGGCTTTTAGATTTTCAAGTGGTTCAGAAATCGGAAATTTAATTTCCCTCTTTTTTTTTTTTTTTTTTTTTTCCTAGGATATTCGAAACTTGCGATTTGCTCATAAGCCTGAAGGGAGAACTCGACGTTCCGTATTTGAGAATTTAATGAAATATGCTTTCCCTGTTTCAAATAATCTAGTAAGTATCTTCTTCTAAGTTTTTACCAGAAGATACAGAATGGCAGTAAGCTATTTTGTTCAGTCTCATCTACTAGATACAATGTTCACATGGGGTGTGTTTTGTTGAAGGAGGAGAAATGCTGTTTTTTAAATCTCTTCTAGAATCAGTCTGTAGTAATTTAGATTGTGTAGAAACATTGAAGAATCTAGTTCTTTGTATGTAAGAGCATTCTTGCCCAAGTAGTCTTTTTTTGGTCTCTCTTTAATAATAAACTCCTGTTATTCATGAAATACCAGGTAATAGACAAGCAAGATCACTGGTATAGAGAAAGGTACATTGTTGTACTAATTACCTGTTGTAACAAGTGTGTTAATCTTTTTCACGAAGTCCTAAAATAAAAGTGCAGTGGGAAAAAGAAAGGAACACTCATGGATGGTCCATTTGAGATATCAAACATCCTGGAAATGGGCTCTGAGTGGGCTCTTAATGGTAAATTTTCTTTCTTTCAGCCACTTTTTGCATTTGAGTACAAAGAAGTTTTCCCAGAAAATGGATGGAAGGTGTATGACCCCTCTTGGGAGTACAGAAGACAGGTGGGTATTGTGCCATATCCTTTCTCATCCTCCTTGCTCTTCAGAAGGGAAGCTCTATTCAGTGTAATTGCAGGTCACATGGAATGATGCTGCTGGCAAATGTCATGCAGTCTGGGTTGGAACATTGCTCTCCACACTGCAGTAACAGATGATAGCAGTATAGCTTTAGAGACAGTGGCATCCACTGATGGATATTATTCAGGCTGCAGAAAGCAACCTTCAGGCTTAGGTAGAAAGTTTTCTCTGTGGCTTAGTCATCAGCCACTGCTGGCAGTGAGGAATGGGAGTTTTTGCAGGTGCAGACACCCCATTGTTGAATTTCACACCTCAGCTCTTGCTTATATCAGTTCTAGTTCATTTTCTTGGGGAATCAGCACAGGGAACAACCTAGGGATTGTTGTGATTAACCATAGCTTGGAATGGACAGTTGTAGTGGTGTGTCCAGAGCAGACTGGTGGAAGAAGTTAATGATTGTGAAGTAGCAGGCTGTCAATTAGGAATACTATGGTAAAAAATTGGGTGGTACTACCTGGGGAAAAAGATGGGAGCTTTTTTGTTTTTATAATGAAATTACCCTTGCATTAAAATTCTCAAGTAGAAGAAACAGCACAATTCGGTGACCCATTTTCCCTGGGCATAGTAAACTTCTGTCTTGTCCAAATCTTCCAGGTTAAAGCCAATTTTCCTTTGTCAAATTAAGAAATTTTAAAGATTTTATTTGGGTCTTTTAAATACAAGAAGAAAAAACCAGGCCTCTCTGTCCTAGCCTAGTTGTTAATCTGATTCCTGGTATCAAGAACCTAAGGAAAGGGTTCATTTTTCTAGCTCTGGTTTTCTAAGAGTTGGGCATGCCTTCTAAATTGGATATCTAGGCCTGTAATTAACAGATGGGGAGAGAGTGCTTCACTGTTGGGGGTGATTTGTTCCATCCTAAAATAGCTGCTTAAGATAGATTGCTGACTTCTAGGCTGCTAATTGAAAGTGAGATGTATCTTACCTCCACTGTCTTCACTGAAAAAAAAAAAAGTGTATATTTTGCAATGACATACCACAGTTTAAAATCCTAGTATAGAAAAACTCTGATAGTTTGTGATCAATGACATACATTGTAGCTAAGGTTGACTTTGACTAGTAAGACCAAGTAATGCAGTGATTGTTCTTCAAAAGGAGATTGTATTGAGACTGATGTTGGTCTCTTCACCCAATTTACTAATGACAGAATTAGAGGAAATGGCCTCAAGTTACATCAGGGGAGGTTTAGATTGGATATTAGGAAGAAATTCTTTACTGAGAGAGTGGTTAGGCAGTGGAACAGGCTGCCCAGGGAGGTGGTGGAGTCACCATCCCTGGAGGTGTTTAAAAAATGAGTAGACATAGCACTTGAGGCCATGGTCTAGTGGATAGAGAGATGTTAGGATGAAGGTTGGACTTGATGACCCTAGAGGTCCTTTCCAACCATTATGATTCTGTGATTCTGTGATTGAGAATTTGGAGGTAAATTATTCCAATTTCTTAATCCTGGCATGTCTGTTTTAGAACACAAACTTTTCTGCCTGTATTAGTTTTATACTGTAATTGTATGTATCTGAAATCTGCCAGGAGCCTGCTTGTGTGGTGAAAAAATACATTATTGACAGGCATGTGTAATTTGCTCTTCATGGCCCTTGTGTAAAGAAAATGAGACTCTGAGCTGTGGTGTCTTCTGGTCACACAAGGTAGCATTGTTGTGCATAAAGCATGTCACAATTGAGACTTTGCTGCAACTCCTTTGTGTTGTGACCCACTTTTGCATCATTTTTGAGAGGACAGGAAAAATAGCCTGAATGCTTTTATGTCAAGAAACCAAACTAATTAATGCCTATATGCTGAAGCCCCTAGTCATTTGCTTAGATTAATAACTGAAAAAAATGAATCCAAACCATGATTTTTTTGTAGCCACAGCCTATCTGAATTTTATTCGTGATGGGCCACAGTGATTCACATTCCAGATCCATCCATCCCAGTAGCTTATCTCTAAAAGTGTCCAATACCAGCTGCTGAAGAACAGGGAAACCATACTCCAGTAGATGTTTATGTTGTGAGCTGGCCAGGAGAATTTAATCCCTTTCATTAGAAAGATTTAGGTTGTGCAGTGTGAAGCTTTGTGTCCACTCTGAAACTTTCAAGTATTTCAGTCTGTTTATTTAATTTCAGCATTTATAAGTATGGATGTTCAATTTATCTATGTGAACATCTTAGCCTTTTTTCTTAATCCAAACAGGTTCTGTTAAAGATGTAAAAAACACTACAGTAAATCAGGATTATGTTCTGAAGTGGCAGCAGGGATTCATTAACAGTGAAACAAAACTGGCATCATCAAATAAAATAATGGGATTACCTGTCTCTGGCTGTATGAATTGTAACCAGAAATGGAAAAGCAGGACATAAGCACTATCTTCAAGACCTTTTGAAATTGGTTTTAAAACTATTAGAGAATTTCTGGGCTAGGCCATAAGCATCCCAGAAGTACAGCAGGCATTGAGCTGATCTGTCTTAGGCCAGGTCAGTTATTTCCCTGTGGGAGCAGGGACATTATTGAGAGGGGAGCAAAGCAAAAGTAGAAGCCAATTACCAGGCATCCAGAATCATAGAATGTTTAGGGCCAGAAGGGACCTCCAAAGGTCATCTAGTGCAGCCCCCCTGCAGTGAGCAGGGAC
>JAOEGS010003834.1:60435-76975 GCA_025447755.1 Corythornis vintsioides
CTGGGTGACTTGGTCTAGGTGATCCTGCTCTGGCAGAGGGGTTGGACTAGATGATCTTCTAGGTCCCTTCCAACCCCAAATATCTGTGAATCTGTGATGGAAAGAGGGACAAGAGTGGGGGCTGAAATACTGAAAGAAGGTGTTTTGGAAATGAGTTGTGTTCCTGGGTAATGTGTCACTGTGAAAGCTGTGGTTAGAGCACAGAAGTCACAGAGTTTCTAGTCTCTTGACTTGGGGATCCTCAACATCCTGGTGTTACTGGTGCTGCAAACCAGCAAGTGCTGGAGGTTTTGTGCCCCATTTGCCTCTCAGGAATCTGAGCAGAGTCAGAATGAGTGAAGCAAAATGCTTCAACTTCTGCAGATGTTGGTTCTCAAATTAAGCACTCTCCTAATATATTCAGCTTACATTGTTGACCTGCTAATGCAGACAGGAATAAAACTGCTACTGGGCCATCAGCAAGGTGATGGCCATTTTGTGTTCATGTTCAGATACAGCATTCTCCTGTGTTTCAATCCTGACCTATCCAAGGACTGAGCATAATGCAAGGGTTCTTGAAGAGCTGTGCCTACACTACCGTTCAGATGTGTTGTCATCCTGCTATAACAAAAAAATGTGTTTGCCCATTTGCTGTCCTAGTTATAAAGTAGTTGGAACTGATTTACCATTCTCCTTGAGGCAGACAGAGCCCTTGATTTGTCCTGTGTTGTCACTGGCCATTTTTCATTTATAGTTTCTATTACAAAGAGATTTAGTAACTTTTTTTTTTTCCTTCTCCTAGCTTATTCTCGCTGGAGCCCTTCGGATTGCTGACAAGGTGGAGTCAGGGAAGACATCAGTGGTTGTACACTGCAGCGACGGCTGGGACCGGACAGCCCAGCTCACCTCTCTCTCCCTGCTCATGTTAGACGCCTACTACCGAACTATCAGGGGCTTTGAAGTGCTAGTGGAGAAGGAGTGGCTGAGCTTTGGCCACAGATTTCAGCTGGTGAGTCACTAGCCCTTGGAAGGCACTGAACAGAAAGTTATTGTCCACCTTGAAGGATTTCAAAGGAGTTCAGCCTTTCCTGTGAGAAGTCTCCCAGCTGAACTCGCAGAAGAAAGGTGAATGCTGCGGCTCTTTTTTTCTGACTATAATTCCAGTCATCTCTTAACTTCCTTGGAGACAGCATTGGTTAGATACGAGGAACAGGTGGTATTAAACCTATTAGCCTGACTGATAGGTCATGGTGTTGTGCTTAGATTTAAACAGTGTGTTTTGTGTTCAGGATAGGCATTTCTACTGGCAGTTGGCAGGTACCACTGCTGTATTTTTTGTCTCTTTTTCCAGTTCAGTCAATTTTCTGAGATTTCTTGGACACCATCGTCTAACAAATCCCTTGGTAATGAAGAGGCTGGGGAACTTGGTTATGGCCTTGACCTCACATTTTCTTCGGACACATTTTAGTTTTGGAGAGCGTTTTCCTTTTTTAGGGTAGAAGATCAGCGGTTTCATACTGGACCAGCAGTAGCTTGTGGTTGTGTTCCTAGAGCCTGCAGAGAGGTAGCTTGGTGGACTTGTGACACAACAGTTTGTTACCATTTGCACTTTGATGGGAATTGAGAGAGCCTTTCAGCAGTGTCCTTTCAGTATTTGCTTTTATTGTGTTTAGCTCATAGCCATTCTCTTGTGATTGCTTAATTTTGGCAATGACTAGGACAGAGTCTGTTTACAGCATGTGATGGTGAGTAGCATAGTTAAATGTTCTGAGGAAGGTTGGGAAACTGAGGCATTAAGCAACTAAGGTTCTCCTACATGAAAACTGTTACCTAGTGTTTGAATTATTATTATTTTAGTTTCCCTGTCTTAGCCAAAGAAGATAACTATACTGTTTTCCTTTGGTCAGGGGAGAACAGTAGTACAGACGAGGTAGGGATGTCTGTTATGTAGATATTCTTGTTCTATCTTTGTACAGTACTTTGGGATCTTAGATAATATATAACCCCTTGCATACTGTACTAGTTACAAGGAATCAGGCCTCACATGTCTTGGCCACAGAGCATGGTCAGGGTTGGAGGCCTGCTTCTGGGAATCCTTTCATCACTGCCTCTCCCAGGGTGGCAGATGGGCTGGATGCCTGTTTTTGTGGTGCCTGGGAGCCCCAAGGTGCTGTGTGATGGCTGCCACTGCGTGCTGCACCGGCAGGGAGTGTTCAGCTTTAGCACACTGTACTACTGAATTAGCCAGGACAACAGCTGAAACTGAAGCAAAAAGCATTCTC
Source organism: Corythornis vintsioides (assembly GCA_025447755.1). Lineage (NCBI taxonomy): Eukaryota > Metazoa > Chordata > Aves > Coraciiformes > Alcedinidae > Corythornis > Corythornis vintsioides. The sequence goes on from JAOEGS010003834.1 coordinate 62,697, forward strand.
ATTTTTTTTTACTTCTGAACTTTAGCTATTAACTTAAATCAGTGCCAGCATAACATCTGGAGCCTCTGCTCAAACAACTCATTTTAATTTAGCATGAAAATCTCACACATAAAGAAATTTCACTTCAAAGCCAAAGGGAGTAGCTGTCCTTTACTCCTTTACCCACTGGTATGGACAAAGCAAAACCAAGACTCATTTAGACCTTCTTAAAAGCTGTTGGTGAAGGCTTGGTTGACTGGGAGGAGACCCCAGAAGTTTCCCCATGAAGCCCCATGTGACTCATCTTCTTTGTCCTGCTCTGTTTCAGAGAGTTGGCCATGGAGATAAGAACCATGCAGATGCGGATCGCTCTCCCATCTTCCTCCAGTTCATCGACTGTGTCTGGCAAATGACAAGACAGGTAAATTGCTGGGTGGCACATGTGTCCACAAAGCCATTGTACCAAGACATGGCACAGTGTCTAACCACAGGAGTAACTTCCAAGGTGACCTGCACAGGCTTCCCTTCCTGGGCTTCTACTCTTTTATTGATCTGGCACAAAGCTTTCTGGCAGTCCATCTAGCAAAGAGCCTCAGGGCAGAAGTGTAAAGGAAAGCTGTAATGCTGGCTTGCATCAGATTAGCTAGTTAGTGGGAGCTGCTCACCTACTTGCTGCTAAAATAACTGTGAGCTTGTGAGAAGAAGCTCTTGTCACCCTGAAAGATGGACAGCTGCCTCCCACTTAACCATGGGCAGGAGCTGAACCAGCCATCCTCAGGAGCACACTGTGGAGTCTGTAGCATGGTAGATGCAGGCAAATCCCTGTTGCCTCTCTGCTCAAACTGGCCCTGTAACCAAAACATTTCATGCATGTCACAGAATGCCTTGATTTGGGTCACCTAATCCAACCTCCCTGCTGTAAGCAGGGACATCCTCAACTAGATGGGGGTGCTCAGAGCCTCATGAAGCCAGAATTTGCACAGAGCCTCACAAAGCCTGAATTCGCTCAGTTTTAACTTAAAAAGACAAACATACTTCTCCTGATTCATATGTGATGTACAAGAGATGAGTTCCTCACTTCAGACCAGCTGTGGAAGAGGCACAGTTCAGGAGAAATTCCCTGTGGTTGGGAGGTTTTTCCCCAGGTATGTGAAACCTGAAAGTTTGTGTTGGCTGTGACACAAAGTGTGTCACATGGCAAATGTCAGCTATGGTCAGTCACGTCAGTGAGAAAATTAAGCTCACCATGGATTAAAACAGGTGAAATGAAGGATGACACCATATCTGTATCCAAGCAAAGAAAGAACGAGGCTTTTCTATTCTCAGAAGTCACTTTTATTGTAATCTTCTTGGATTGCTGCTACAAGCAGGTATCCTGACCTGCAGCAGGTATATTCTTACTGACCCTTTGTGGAGATTCAGTTGTCCCTGTCTTGGATCTGATTGTTCCTGCATAGAACATCAGCAGTAAACACAGTCCTGACCTGTATACCTGTTTCTCACACTGACCTGTGATGCAAGATACCTCCCTGCTGTTCCCTCTGGGAAGTGCAGTGTTAATACACACAGGTTATTTCCATTTGGCCCTGGGAATTTTCAGTTTCTTTTTATGTTTTATTTCATATGTGCTTCAGCCTTTTGTTCACAGTCTCACAGCATGGTCTGTCATGAGGGGCAGTCATCGTGGAGCAAGCTTCAACTTGAAGCAGCACTGTGTATAAACACAGCAGGCAAATTCTTCAGACCTCTGGCTTTGGCTCAGAATTCCTCTCTGCACATGTAAAGCTGCTTTCCAAGAGAGGAACACTTGCTTCTGGAAGGAGCAAATATGATCCTGAATAGCCAGCCAGGTGAGAGCTGGGACAAATCCTGTTTTAGAAACTAAGAGAGGCCAACTTTTTATCAAGACCACAATGTGGAAGTAAAGCTGATTTGCCATTCCTGTTCTAAAATCACAGCCTGATTTTCTGGTTCTGTCTGAAGTTTCCTACAGCATTTGAGTTCAATGAATACTTCCTTATAACCATCCTGGATCACCTGTACAGCTGTTTGTTTGGGACCTTCCTGTGCAGCAGTGAGCAGCAGAGAGTGAAGGAGGTAAGACAGCTTCTCTACAAGGTGAAGGTCTGTTACTGTGATTGCTTTAGCTAGCCAGATGCTGCTAGAGAAATTGTTTCAGCACTCAAAGGTTGTGGTAGATGCAGGTCTGGGCACTGCCAAACACCTTCTTAACAGCTGGGACACAGGGCACTTCCTCTGTCAGACAGCTCAAACTGCTGTCTGTTGGGGGCTTACCTATCAGAGCAATACTTTCTTCCTCTGTACAGTCCCACTGCTACCAGCATGGCTTTCAGCTTCTCACTGGTGGCTGAAGAGCTCCTAGTGTCTCCCAGGTAGTTGGAAACAGAGTCTGTCTTTCAGCTTCAGTTTAATGTAACCTTAGCTATGGAAACTGTTGCCTTTTTGTCCTCCCTTCTCCTTCAAGCGGCCCCTTTGGGGTTGCTTTTAACTACTGTGTGCTGTCATTCTGCACACATAGGTTACAGTTAACTGGTATCAGTGTGTCTTCTTGCTGTGCTTGGACTTTTCTGGGGTGAGGACAGAGCTGGGAGTAGTAGGAAGGATATGCCTTGAGGTCCTGCCACCAGCCAGCTCTGCCCTGCAGTCTGGTCGAGGTTTGTTTGACAAGGGAAGAAGGTATAGATGTGTACGTTCAGACCCACTCTAGGATCAGAAGGAAAAGCAGTGACATCTATTCCATCTCGCCTACAGCTGAAGCATTTCGTCACCAAAAGGCTGCAGCCTGACATCATGGACATACATTTGAGGACAGTGCTGTGTGGACCTGATGGAATTATGTTTGATAGAACATCAGTTAAAAAAAAAATAAAATAAAATTACTGTAATACAGAATTGATAGCATTGTATTGTAGTGAAATCAAGGTCCTGGTTTCTCTGGAGTTCACAGCAATTAATAATTATAATTTCCAAAGAAGAAAACCCATCTGCTGCTTCATGCAGGTTTTGGGTTTTCCTAAGGCCTTAATTTAGCAAAGTACTTAATCTGGAAAGCACTTCAACACAGGTTTCACTGGGACTATTCACAGGCCTAATTATTCCACTACATCAGAGCCCAAGTCAAATGTTTGCTTTTTTTTTTTTTGTTTTCTTTCCTCTTTGCAATTAAATACTCCAGCAAGTTCTCCAGGAGCACTTTAAAGAGGTGAAGTTTAAAGGTTGAGAATTCACAGGCAGCATCCCCTGGCTGTGCTGGTGGTGATTCCTGGTCTGTGTTGGCAGCTGGGGTAGGGGGGTAAGAGGGGATGTTTCCCTGCTGTCAGGGTGCTGTGTGTCTGCCTCTGTCTGTGGGCCTTGATTACAATGGCCACATCAAAACAACAGCCTGGGGGTTTCCTCAAGCTCCAGAAAGGCAGTGAGCGCTGTAGTAATGACAGGTGGATGCATATGCTGGTATACTTCGTAGAGAAATGCTGGGATTCGTATGGGAAATAAAACCTCCTCCACCCCCTTCCCTTACAGAGCCTTCCAAAGAAGACCGTATCGCTTTGGTCTTACATCAACAGCCAGCTGGAGGACTTTACTAATCCCTTGTATGTGAGCTACTCCAACCACGTCCTGTATCCCGTGGCCAGCATGCGCCACCTCGAGCTGTGGGTCGGCTACTACATCCGCTGGAACCCCAGGATGAAACCGCAGGTATGTCTCTTCAAAGGGTCCTATTTTTTATTTTAATCTCTGAAATGTCAGAGATTAGAGTTTTGTAATTGTCACATTGGAGAAAAATTATTATCCCCAAAACCAAAGCAACCTACTACTGAACTCACCCCAGGGCTGGAGAAAGTGCTACAGCCCACATATACCCTTGTGTCCTTCCCTCAGGGCCATGTACCATCTCTGACACTGTGCTCTGTGCTTCAGGCTTCCCCACTTACCTCCCAGCTCTCAGCTGCACTTTCTCTTGCAGGAACCTGTCCACAATCGCTACAAGGAGCTTCTTGCCAAGCGGGCTGAGCTGCAGAAGAAAGTGGAGGAACTGCAGCGGGAGATCACCAACCGCTCCACCTCGTCCTCAGAAAGAGCTGCCTCTCCTGCACAGTGTGTCACCCCTGTGCAGACAGTTGTATGATACAGACTTTCTTTGCTGAGTCCCTTCCCAGGATGAGGGCAGCCTTTCTGAAACCCTCTGGATTTCCAGCCTGGTGTCTGGGACATGCCAGCCTATTTATTTATTTATCTCCAGGGTAATTTATTAGAACTGTAGTACTAGAGGAAGTTTAAGTGAAAACAACAACAAACAAGGCCCCTATGCAATTAATTAACCTTCTCAGTGGCTAGATCATAATACAAGCTAATTGTACTTGCCACCTCAAGTAAACTTAGAGCTCTTTCTTTCTTCACTTATGTGCCAGAAACCACTTCGCTTTAAAGAGAGGCTGTGCACTAGGGTGAAGCACTACTGAGAAGTCTGAAAAATCTCCCCTTTGCTAAGAAGAAATAACCAAATCTGGCTTTGTATCGGAGCCTCGAGTAGAGCTGTGAAGTCACAAAACCCACTGCTGTGGACTCCTGCAGAGCAGTGTTAAATAGAGTGTCACTTATGGCTGCTTGTCTCTAGCATCCGAAACATATCACCAGACTTGTTGCTCTGCCCTTCACTTCGCTCTAGACCGGAGGAAGCCATGTAAATGATGCCTTATCTAAAGAAAGGGCAGCTTCTACCAACAAAACATGGGGGAGGAAGAACAACCTACCCAACCAGAGTTTGTAGGACAAAGTTTACTTCCATCTCTGCAGCTTTAGCCTCAGTTATGGTTTACAGTGGGTGTGCCAGGATGCAACAAGCACATTTCTGTGGGGGAAGCAGAGCAAGGCTCCCCTGGGCTTTCTGCAGCACCTCTGCCCTCTAGTGCATCATACGCAGCAGGTGAAAGGGAATGGAACAGCAAGGGGCAGGTGTGAGCTGCGGGGATCAGCCACTTCATTGTGCTGGGGGAAGCACAATTTCAATGCTTCTCTGCAGGAGGACAGTGGCGCACTTGAGGCATTTCCATTTTCTGTTAGCTAATGGAAGCAACTATCAACCAAAGAAGCCTTTCTGTCTGCATTGAGACTGCTGCTTACAGTTATTCTGGAGACTAAACAGCTATAGCCAGTTCTGAGCTCTATCTGCAGGTCTTCATAGGTTTTGTCAGGTGACGTCCTGAAGTAGACTAAGTCCAGCTTCAATACAAAATTCTACTGTCAATGTGGATATAAAAACCAAGCTTGGTGATCCAGGATTGCCCCAGTGCTCTGCCAAAGTGCTAAGTACAGGGCTGTAGATAGAGCTTCAGCAAAGTTAGTTATGTATGTGCAAGGATCCTTATCCAGACTGCTCCTCAACTTTGTGCTAAGACAGAGGGACACAGCTTAGCCTGGGGTCCTGCATTGCTTTTATGATAGGATCTGTTACTGTGGTCACCTGTTTAATACACCCATCAGCATGCTGCTTCACTCCCCCTCCTCCACAACAGAGCATTTTCTGAGGGAGAGGATCAATTCACACATAAGAAATTGCCTTTCCTCAGCAACATTCCTTGCCAGGCAGTAGCAGGAATTTCACCCTCTCCAGTCTCCCACTTCTACCTGCTGTACTGCAATCAGTGTCTCAGTACTTGGGGAAATCCACAGCCACCTTGTGACACACAGAGTTCAAGAGGCTGCAGAACATTGCTACATGTGTTTCAGTGTGGCCGGGGATGTTACCATTCAATAGCTCAAAGAACCCACACAAAGTATCTTAAGGACTTGGATTTTCTTTAAGGTTAAAGGGCAGACTTGCCCTTATGTACAACCACTATATAAGATGGGTCATAGCATTATTTGATATTAGCAAATTGACTCTGTGTGTGTGTGTATATTTTGTTTCTTGATGAATGCTGTTTGGTTTTCTTAACATAAATAAAAATTGATAAATGGATAAAGTTCCTGTGCTCTTACTTTCAATTGGGGTTCTCCAAAGAAGGTGCAGGACATGCAAATAATAAACTAGCACTGAAAATTTAGTACATCAAATCCAAATCTAATTCTTCTGCACATGTTCAAACTCTCAAATTTAAAATGACAGGAAAACAAAAATCCATCATTTAACAAGTTTCTCTTAGCCTATACAGACCAATATATTTATAGAGGCAGCACTTAGCTGCTCATAACAAGCATACTCACAGTAAAATAATGAAGTCAAATTTCTTGCACTTTGCAGTGTATTAGCACAATAACTTCTGTGTAAAAGGAGGATTCACATTTTCTGTATGAACTCATGTTAAGCCCAAATTCCTGGGGATGGTTCAGCTCAGTGTCTGTTCCTTCATGCTCTCATCACTCATAGGCTTAATTGCAACCTGTCCCTCCCATTCACTGTATGCACTGCATATGGAGCTTAAAATACTCCTAAGCCCTCCATCAGTAAGAAGTTGCCTGAGGTAATGCTGAAGTTAACCCATGGCTGAGCAAGCTGATTCCCAGAGGTCCTTCCGAAGTGAAATTATTGAGCATCCTTTCAGCTGCTGATTTTTTCAGACCATCCACAATGAACTCCTCTCCAAGGGGTTACTCCAGCTACCTGGAGCCCATGTCTAACAAAGCTTAAAGGCAATGGCTCCAGGCCTCATTAGCAGCTTCTGAGTTCTCCCCGAACAGCTAAAATCTTCTGTGATCCAAGCAGGGTAGATCACCTACAGCTCATTAAAACTCAACCCCCTTCTACCTGTGTTGACCCTAAAAATGTTCCAGGCCTGTCCAGCTACAGACAAGCATGTGTAACTCTGCTCCTCTCCTTACCTGCAGCTCCCTAGCAGCCTGTATGCATCAGTCATGGCCAGGGAGATGTCATCACCACAGAAATCTCACGGGATGGGGCACTGTACTGCAGCAAACACAGAGTTAATTTAGAGCAAGTGCAGCTTTCCCACAATTAATTCAAGAGGCAGGCTGGCTTTATTATTTTTCAACTGTATAAACAGGTAATCTGGGTCTCCTATAAATTCCATTAATAGGAAATTATTTACATTATTAACATAATAAATAACATTTACTCAGATGTGCAAGTCAAGTGCAAAATGAATTGCACCACTACCAAAGTAGATAGCTCATCAAAGCACATATTTTAAGTTAAAAGCAAGGTGCCAGGCCTGAATGGCATGATTGAGGCACTTGCAGTTTAAAATACTTGGGGTTTATCTCACTCCTTTACCACCCAATGCTGTGTACTAGGAGGTGGAATATTATATCTTACCCTACAGCTTTTTCATAAAACAGGATTTCTTTAGAAAAAAAAAAAAAAAAAAAAAAAGAGTCAATCCTCAGACTTGAAAAGAATTCAGTCAATCAAAAAGCAAAACAATTGGGAAGAATTCTACTCCATTTTCGAGCATCCACTGCTAGCAACATGGCTAATGCACTGCAGCAGAACAAGGACTAGGAAAGCTTTTTGAAGAGGGCCCCACAGAAGACCTTCAGAAGTGTTTATTACCTGTTCTCCCTCAGACACTCTCAGTCTGAGTAATGGCAGCTGAGCACAGAGCAGAACCAACAGAAGCCCTTAAGACTCAGGGCTGCAGCATCACTTTCAAGTAAGATGCATCATGCAAAGCCTTCCAAGGAGTAACAGCTGACCTGCAGCATGAAGCCCACCAGTGTTCCACAGCAGAGCGTGCCTGGAGCACCGCAAGGGAACGGAGGGGCTGCTGGAACAGCAACAAGGGGGACTGGTGCACACCCATGGTTAGACTCAGTGGCTGGGTACCTTAAAAATGGGATGTGTTTTAAGCAAGACCATAATACAGACAATCAAACCCAGGGATGGAGAATTAAGGACCCGTCTTGCAAAAGTGTACTTAGCATACAGGAGTGTCTTTCACACAGCAAGGTAGCTGCTTTATATCCAGAATGTGAGAGAGGTTGACTGGGATGGTTCAGGAACATCTTCTGCAGAAAAGTCAGTAGTCCCAGCTGATATCATCTTTCTGTAGTGAAGTCTGTATGGTCTGCATGTCTCTCAACAACTGAAGGTTTTTCCGGCTTTTCTCTCCAGGTTTCACTTTGATGGGACCAGCATTCTTGCCTTTGGTTGTTACTGTAGTTGTTACTTTAACTTCACTAACAGGGAACTGGCTATTGGCTTTTATTTGTTTAGCAGAAGTCTTCTTGGACTTGCATTCTCTCTTAAGTTGCTCTAGCTGAAAGAGAAGCCCCCGCCACAAAAAACACCATCAAAACAAGATTGTTTAGTTTATGCTGGGAAGTTCTTCCAGAGAGCTGAAATATCCCACTCAGCTAAGCACATGGATGCTTCCAAGTCACTCTGAACATGAAATACTTAGTTTTCCTTACACAGCATTGCTAGTCACACATTTAGAACTGCATTCAGACTATAGACTGAACTATTAGCTTATATCATTAAATAAAAACTGGCAAGTTCATAATGGGAGAACATATCCATTACAAATATAAGTTACATTGTGACAAAGTTAAGTGAAAAATCAACATCCAGTGATAAAAAAAAACAACAAACCAAAACCAACAAAACCAAAAACCAAAACCAAACAGAAAACATTTTTTCTACAAAGAGATTTTAGCAGCTAATCACTGTCAGAGATGTAGCTTTAAAAAGAACACCAAAACTCTGCTGAGGTGAAGAGCCTGGTATCTACTCACAGCTCCTAAAACCCAGTGCTCTGCAGCAAGGCCTCAGCTGGCATAAGGCCAACTGGGGAACTGGGCAGTCACAGGTGCAGGCACATTCATACCTCAAACCAATTAATTGGCTTCCACAGCTCCCCTCCTTTCAGGCAGTGGTACTAATTTTCCTAGCAATCTTCCTGAATGCTGACACTAAAGCTTTTGCCAACAGCCAGCCAGAAGCCTTGTTATACACAGAGTCCCTGCTACGGGGAACTGCCCCACATCTCTTTCTCTGTAGCTGTTCCTCTGAAGGTCGCACGAGAACAAAGGTCATGTGTCCACTCAGTGGTCAGTAGCACTACTCCCAGTACATATTTTGCATGTAAGTTATGGGAGGTGAGGGTCAATCTTGGTTCATATGAACTGGACCAGATTAAATACATGGGGTTAAGCTCTTTGAAAGAAATTCACTAAAATGAATGAATGAAAATCTGAGAAAATGGGGAACTGGTAGGATTTGTAGCTTTGAATGTACAGGCCACACCATTCAAAACACTTTGAAATTTGTTTTAAACTGAAACAGGTATTTTGGGTATTCCAAAATGCAAAGTCACAACACAAAGAGGTTATTTATGCCAAGCAACAGAGAACTGTTAAAAAAAGATTCAGCTCAACAGTGAAAGCCCCTGGGAATCCAGGTAGCTCTCTAAATACAGTTTTTAGGTTACTCCAAGTTCAGCATGAAGAACATCCTTTCACAAGGACCTTCCCCCATGGTCTGTGCAGCTGCCTGTCACTAGAGACCTCCAGCAAAGCACTTGCTGTGGTTCAGCACAGCTGTGTAACATGGCAGGAGTTAGCGTGAGTGATCAGAACACATGTATCCCCTGACACAGCAGCTGTCAGACCAGAAACATCTCCTGCAAAGGCTGCTGGAGACTCAGGAAGGGCAATTCACACCTTTCAGCCCTCTATGCTGTGTCTCACCTTTCCTATTGCCCAACCAGTTTATGACACATTCACAGAATGCCACAGCTGTGGGATTTTCTATCATAGAGAGAATGACCTTTTCACTGTTCTGGGGATGAGCAGAGTATAAAATGCAATGCAAGAACAGATGTGAAAGCTCTTCCCAGGACAGGAACAAGAGTGGGCACAAGGGTGACAAGGTAAGAAAGGAATACTGGGACAGAAAGATAGAGATGGACAGACTAACTCTGGGACATCACCAGAACTGAAGATAGCAATTCTACAGAAGCATGAACATAGTCATAAGTAGCTCACCTGCAACCGATGCCTCTGCACTTTGCTGATCTGGTCTGCCTTTGCTTCCATCTTTCCCACCAGTGCCTCAAGTTCCCTCTCCATATCTTCCCTCACTGCCATGGTTGGGGCTTCCTGGACAAGCTTTGACAGCTGCTGGTGATCACTAGCATGGAATTCAACAGTTTGCATCAGACTCCCTTGGCTTCTGGTGCTTGTACACCCAGTTCAGAAATAGCACTTCTAGGAAACCACAGCATCAGCAGCCAGACATGCTCAATGTGCCATAAAGCAGCAAGAACAGATCTACTGGTTAGCAGCATTATGACAGTACCACATCCTGGTGGCAGACTGCTACAACATTCTCAGTAGCTTCAAACTTCAAATCACACATTTAAAATGACCAAATAAACCCCTGAAGGTGTTATCTCAGCACTCATTCAGTTACTATTTTGTGTATCTGTATCTACTGCAGTTGTGCAGTAGGACAGCAATTCATGTTCTGTTAACCAGAACAAGCAAAATTACTAGTGATGCTGTCCTTTAATGGAAAATTTGTCCATTGCATCAGAGGATGGCATCACACTTCTCCCCAACCCTTTATAAATTCAGTACTGCTACATCTTAACACAGGTACTAGATCCAGACTGTTTTTTAGAACCTCTCTTCAACTGCAAGAAGAAAAAACACAGCCTCTGCGTCCAAAAGACTAAAGAGCTTGTATGTTACAGACTTGCTAAAACTAAATCCTCTCACAGGCAAAACCTTCAACATCAAAATAAAATGCAAAACCAAAGCATCTACATTCATAATCTGCAATGTAAAATACTCCAAACTCACAAACTCATCTGCCCAAATTCATCTTGTAAAGTCAGCAGCACTTCTGAGAGCTCTTCCTGAGATGAAGACGATTCTTTTGGCATGGATGACTTTCTGCTTTTGCTGGAAGGATGACCAGTATTGATAGGTTTTGCCAAGGGAACGTTATTTACCACACGACTGTTACACAAAGCCTTCGTGTGCTGCTTCATCAGGTGTAGAACATGCTGCACGTTGGCGCCGACTGAATGACTGGGACTGGTGGACTGGAAGGAAAAGGCAGACTGTGTAAATGGCATGGTCAACGACCTACTTGATAATAACTGAAAACATTTAGACCTGTTAACATAGAATCATAGGATATCAGGGGCTGGAAGGGACCTCAAAAGATCATCTAGTCCAACCCCCCTGCCAGAGCAGGATCACCTAGACCAGAGTGCTTGATTTGCTGCCAAGAATATATTTATTTGAATGAACATGCACTAACAAAAAAGAAGCCCCGTGTTTGGAAATGCCACTTCAGCAGGTCATTGACACTGAACAAGCCTTTTGATGAGAGACAGCTCACCTTCCCAGCTACAAAGGGAACATCACCCAGACACAACCTGTAATGGGGCTGCACTGTGAGGTGGCTTCGAAGAGAGCATTTCTGCAGGAAAAGAAGAGAGAAAGGTTCATCAAGGACAATACAACAGCAAACCCATTCCCCTTTGCTTTGTAATCTAAGGGGAAACCTACCTTCCTCATCACATGCACATACCCTCAACTACTGCCTCACTCTTCCCCCATGTTACCTTCTCTGGCTGCTTGGTTTTTTTCCTGAGTTTTCTTGCTTTTGGAGAAAGTAAGGGTGATGCTGCTTGAATCAGGAGTCTGTTGGTTTCCAGGCCTGTCTGAAGCTTTAATTGAGGGAATAAGGGGAGTTACTGGAATTATATTAATAAATAACAAGAGACAGAGTAAGTTGTGAGTTGCAAAATAATAATTGTTAAAATGCAGGCTTTCTGAAAGCAAGGGCTGTAAGTCACCAGTAGCTGCTGCAAAAATTGAAATGAGAAAAATAGAACCACTTGAAAAGTTGAGTGAAAAGGAAGAGTTAATTACAGGGCATATGAGTACAAAAGAAATGTCCTGTTGGTTACCTCAGCTGCTTTTTCCTGAACAAGCTTCCTTGCATGTTCTTCCTCCTGAAGCTTGTGTTCCAGCTCCTTCATTTTTTTCTAATCAAAGATAAATAACAATGACAGCATTACTAATTATATTTTTTTCCTGAAGCCTGAAATACAAAAAGCTTGAGAAAGTGTAACAGTTCAGTGTTTAACTTAAAGCTAAGCAAAGACTTCAGCATTAGAATGATTGCTGATGTTTTGTCTGTTTAGGCAAAAATACAGAGGTCAAATGCTTAGGCTTAAAACTGGATTGATTTTTCTATTTTTACTTCCACAACTGTTACCTCAATTTAAGTTGCAGTCTACAGAGAGAGCAATATACAAGGCTGTTTTTATCTTTGGATAAAAAAAAACAACCTAGAAAGCAGGTTGGTGTGCATATTATACTGAAAGATTCTGTTCTACAAAAGGACTACCAAAGTTGTATCTTTATAAGCTGAGAGAAGATTCACTTTTAGACCATTAATGGTATTTTTTTTTTGCTAATATTTTTAGCTTAAACACTTAGAGGAATTTTTTAACATCTAGCAATCTTCCCAATAAATAAGAGGGAGGAAAGTTTGCAGTGATGCCTCTGAGATTAACTATAAGCAAAACAGAACTGTTTACAACTTTTTTTTGGTGAAAACATAAGAATTCTTCTGAAAACCTTTTTCAAATAGAGGAGTTAAGAGGAAAGGCACATTGCTTTGTAAACCCTCCAATGAGATGAAAACCTTTTTGAGGAGGATACATTTAAACTCTCAATGTGAAAATTATCAAGTAACTTTCTGGTTTTATACAGCATAGTGAAAATATGATCTAGTCCTCCAGGACACAAAGCAACTTCCCTTCTCTTCCCCCAAAGACTGATGATTCGTAGAGCCACTCATCAAGATTAGGACAGAAAAACAATCATTTGAAAGTAACAGCTGTATTTGTACACTTCCATTTGTTTATAAACCCACTACACTGAGGTACTACATATTTCGATTCTGCTTTACTTAAGCATTAACTCCAAGATGATTGTAACCAGTGGTTACACAAAGGTGTTAAAAGGCAAACCCCTAGATAAACACTGACGACAAAGGTACTGTAAAAAGGAACCAACTTTTTCTGTTGAATAAAAGATATTTTTTATTCAAATCAAATACATTCCAGACTCAAAATAGTCTTCCGCCCTTCACAGGGTCTGGCACAATTCTCGACTTTCATGTGGTCAGTCTCACAAAGATCTCTGTATAACCTGTTAAGTATGACAGAACTTGTAATATGAAAATACAGCAGCAAATCTCTGGTTGGAACTGACGAGTGACATGAAGCTGGCCCAATACTTTTGTACTAAAATGAACTGAGCATTAAATATGATGACTGAGTATATTTTTACCTGTTTTCTAAGGGAAATTAAGTTTCATGCAATCACATCACTCATAGAACCACAGAATCACAGATTGGTTTGGGTTAGAAGGAACATTTAAAGATCCAGCTAGTCCAACCCTCCTGCGGTGAGCAGGGACATCTACACCAAGGTCAGGTTGCTCAGAGTCCCGTCCAACCCGACTTCAAATATTTCTAGGGATGGGACATCTATCACCTCTCTGGGCAGCCTGGGCCAGTATTTCACCACCCTCTTTGTAAAAAATGTCTTCCTTATATCTAGTCTGAATCTACCCTCTTTTACCTTAAAACCATCACCTCTTATCCTCTTAACAAGTCAGTCCCCATGTTTTTTTTTATAGGCCCCTTGTAAGTACTGAAATGCTGCAATAAGGTCTCTCCAAAGCCTTCTCTTATCCAGCCTGAACCACAATTATTTCATAGCAGAGATGTTCCAGCCCTCTGTGGCCCTCCTCTGGGCATGCTCCAATAGGTCCATGAGCTGAGGACTCCAGAACTGGATGCAGCACTCCAGGTGGGGTCTCCCCAGAGCAGAGGGGCAGAATCACCTCCCTTGACCTGCTGACCCAGCTCTTTTGATGCAGCCCAGGATACAGCTGGCTTTCTGGGCTGCAAGAGCACACTGCCAGCTTGTGTCAAATTTTTCAGACACCAGGGCTTCTCTTAATCCCTTCATCCCCCCCAGCCTATACTGATACTGGGGGTTGCTGCTCTGACCCAGGTGCAGGACCAAGTCCCAGGAAGCTCCAGCTGCCACCAGTCAAAAACTTAGTAAAGGTCCTTGAGAAAGGATCTCCAGTTGCCAAAGCAGTTATTTCAGCCCTGGTCCTGGAAGAATCTACTCCTACTTTCACAGATCCACAGATATTAGGGGTTGGAAGGGACCTAGAAGATCATCTAGTCCAACCCCACCCCAGAGCAGGATCACCTAGACCAAGTCACCCAGGAACAGATCCAGGCGGCTCTTAAGTGTCTCCAGAGATGGAGACT
>JAOEGS010003835.1:0-31100 GCA_025447755.1 Corythornis vintsioides
TGCTTTGTTTCAGCATTATTATTCCTGTTATTTTTCCATTTGCCTAGGTATTTTTATTTCCCTTAGCTTGTTTCAGGGCTGTTTCTTACAGGGAGAAAGAGCAGAAGAGAAAAAGCCTTGGGTTTTTTGGAGCATGAATAAACCTTGCATTTCCATGAGTTATTCATGAATAATTCATGAAAATGCATGATTAATTCAGGTTCATGAATTATTCAGGAATAATTCTCGAACATTCCTGGTTAATTCATGCTCACACCTCGGGTGAGTCAGGCTCTAGGGCTTGGTGAATTCCTTTCTCCCTGAGACAGGTGGAGAGAGGCTTAGTGACAGCTGCACTGTGCTCTCCCCCCTTGCTGCACCTTAGAAGAAAACCCATTTTGGGCCCTTTTGGCTTGAAGGGGAGGACTGTGATGCCCACAGCCTCCTGTCCACAGAGAAGTACACAAGAAAAGAAAGTGAGAGAAATATTGGCTTTGCTCTCAGAGGAAAACCCAGCAGCAAGTTTTACCCCCTTTCAAAGCATCTTTCAAAACAATTGTACATTTCTTGCTCCCACTGCCTCCAGATCTCTCCCTGGTTGGGGTACATCTCATCTGGTTCAGTTTTTCCCTGCTACGCAATGAAAAGGACCATGCACACAGGCCTCTGCTTGAGGACTCAAAGGGGTTTCCCCCATCCTTGCATGTAGGTGTGCAAACACAGCTCCTTGACTCAGCATCCCAGCCTGTGTGAGCACCAGTGGTGGTCACTGGCCTGGCAGGTCCCTGCCTCAACCTGGTGCTCACACCAGCATAGACATCAAGCTGAACCCTGCCCAGCTCTGCTTTTCCTGGGTGTTTCTCCCCAAAATGTCACTGCTGGGGTTTCCTAATGCAGGGGCTTTTAGCAGGATGACCATGCATGGTGAGGAGGGTGCAGGAAGGGAACCTGTCTGCTGCCTGCAGCTGATGGGAGTTCTTGGGCTCCCCTATGCCAAGGCAGACCCAGAAGTGGTGTAGGCAGCCAGGGACACTGGCACTGCCTGGGCTTAGGGGCCAGAGCCACAAGGCTGGTCAATGTACTTTGCTGGGATGCTCATGAGCAAAACAAGGTTTTGTAGTGGAGCCTCTGCCAGAGGGATGCTGGGATCTGCAGGACATAGAGACATGAATCAGGGGTGGTAGGGCCTCCCAGTCTCCTGAAACCCACCCCAGTTGGTTGCTAAAGACCCCGCACCTCTGGAGAGACATCACCACACTCTTCCCAGGACGATGTTCAGCTTTGCAGGTCACACACCCCATTTCCATCATGTTAGTCCCCATCATCTCAGAGAAATACAGCTGTGGCACAAATCTGCCCCTGGGGAGGGGTCTTCTGCTTGATCTGGCAGCAAAGAGAGACCATAGTTAGTGTTGAAAACCATCATCAGAGCTTTGATCCTGACCAAGGCCATCATCACCACACTACCACTTCCCAAGAGGAGAGGGCTGGGTACACTCTTGAGGAACACTCAAATTCCCAAAGTTTAAAAAAAATGTATGGTCATCCAGCTTTCATAGACAGTCTGAACCATCAGCCTGCTGACCAAACAGCAGCAGGTCTGTGCAGCTCCACAGCAGCTGTATCCTTGGGGAGTGGGAGAGATATTACTATGTTTCAAAGAATGATACATGCAGAGAGGTGTTAATGGTTTTGGAGTCAGACTGAGGAGCTCTTCAGTTGCTTTTTAGCACAGTACTGGTGCTGCTGTTTCTTTCCAAAATATTTTAAAGCTTTTTAATTATTATTTTGTTTATTACTATAATTAAAAAAATAGATTATTAACATTACTTGATTCCACATTTACACTGACATTGTGGCTGTGTAGTGCCTTCAAAAATCAGTTGCCTTGCAAGAAAGGGGGGGCTGCAACAAGTGATGGGAATCTGCTCTTTATCTGGTGATAAAGTTTAGATATCCCATGTGAAATACAGAAATAGCTGGAAGAAAGGCCAGGAGCTCAGGCTGCCTGTCCTCTAGGATGAACACCACACCCAATACAAGCATATTTGCTATCCCACTGATTGCTGGAAGGTGCTGGATTTAGACAGAGAAAGGCTAATTCCAGTCTTAGTGCATCTTTCATTCTGAAATGAAAAAACATGAATCATTGAATCATGAACATTCTGAAATGAAAGAACATGAATCATCCCCTCCTCTCAGATGCTGCTTTCTGAACAAAACCAGTTGCTTTTCCTTCCTGAAGAATCCAACCCGAGGGGTGAGAGTTAAGCATGCTGAGGGCAGGTGTAATGAGCCCCAAGGGAAATAAACATGAGAAATCACAGCGTGAGGAGCAATATTTGGTTTCAGGTCAGCATGGAGTCACTCAGTGCCCACTAGACCTGGGAACTCAGGGCTGCAGAAGCACAGGTGAGACTGTGGAAGTTCTGGAGTAACCAGTAGGTTCTAACCCAAGGGAGAACATGTATTTCATGTGTATGAATGCTTTACTGAAAATCAGTAGCAAAGTGACCTTGTTTCACTACAAACTACTACCAGAAAAGGGAACTTGTTTATTTGCATGTGGGAAATCTACCTTTGCAATTGAAAAATAGTAATAATCAATAGTTTTAAGAACCACTTTGTGGTGTTTCAGAGTTCACCAGCAGGCCAAGCATCAGGGGCTGTCTAGCAGTTGTTCAAAGAATTATTACTTTTGGACAGCTAACCTGGTCAGAACTGACCTGCCTTGTGTTTTACAATGGATGTGAATATTCTCTGGTGGATTTGGCCCTTGGTTATTATATTTGGCCTTTGGCTATGAAGCTGTACCAAGCACTAGAAGCAACTGCCCGCTACAAATGGAAATATTTATTTGAATGAGAAACTAGTAAAACTGGAGTTGTAAAAGCTGGAATTTTCTGAGATCTCAAATCACATACCACGTGGTCAGTATTTGGAAAGCATTCAGCTCTAGGTGTGCTGGCTTTAAAACAGTTTCAAAGTACTTGCAGATAGAAATTCAGGTTAAATGATGGATGTTCTGTTTTCTTTGTATAAAACACATTTCTTGCTCCATTAAGTGGCTTGTGGACTTAACTGTGTACTGTTTCTACTTCTCAGGAAATCCAAAGCATATCAAGAGCTGTTACTTGCACTTGCATTCACAGCCTGTATAAACTTACAGCTCATAAACACAAAATACAGAGATACACTTGTGAAGCAGAAAACCAACACTTAAAGTGAAGCCCCTCTAAGAATAAAAGCAACTTCAAAGACCTAAAAAAATTGTCTGCTTTTATTTTTTGTGATAATGTTTAATGACAAAACACTAATATTTTCACAGAATTAAATCAGAGCTTTGAGAAAAGAGAACATACAAGAAAACATGAATCCTCTGCGAGCAATTCTGATGGTGATGGGCACACTTGGTATTGCCTGCTACTGAAATGTAAATTATATATGTGAAAATATAGTTGTACAGCACTAATGTAGTAGACAGTGAAATGATTTTGAAAGAAAACAAGTGTCACGCTACCCTTTCAAATGCTTTTTTCAAAGTGCATTTAACATGTCTGTCACTTTCTGGATTGTATATAGCTCTTGAAATCCTCTTTCTGAATTACCACAAAAAATAATAATTAAAAATTATATCCTTCCCCACACCAAACAGTGAAAGATTCTGCCCCCAAGGATAGAACAGCTAAACAAGAACACGTTGTAAAAGAGGTGTTGATTATTTGCTTTGCATTCTAAAGAAATTTAAGAAGAGAGATGTATAGAAAAAACTCACCTCACAGACAGCTCGTAGCTGCAGCAGCTCTGTCTTTACACAGTTCATGGGCAGCTTGTAAAGTGCTGCTGCTCGTGGTGACTGCAGGTGTTTCGCATTTGTCTCCGGCTGTTTTCCTGCAGTCGCTGCCCAAGTGGGCAGGAGCTCGGTGATTTCCCCCAGGGCTGCAGTTTACTCTGGGCTTTATTTAAAGAAAAACTTTTATTTTTTTCCCTGCTAATCATGCCAATCCCTGTGCAGGTGGAAAAAGCAGAGACATCGATAAAGCAAACGCTAAAAAAGCATCAGGCATCCCTTATTCCAGTACAAAGCAGCTTCCTCTCTGCAACTTTTAACTGGCTGAGGAACGATGTTGCCGGGAAAGCACCACCACAAACGTGGAAAAGACTGAAACAGATACACTGATCTAAAAAGAAAAGTAGATGTGCTCGAAAACTCCGGGAAATAACATAATAATAATGGTTAATTGAATGAAAAATAAATAAAGGAATAGATAGTTTGTCGGGGAGCGCTGGGAATCTGTTGGGGACGGTCAGGGACCGGCGGGAGCAAAACAGAGAGGCAGCCGGGACCAGAGATCACACGGGGGGGATAAAGGGAGCGGGGGGGAACGGACGGGACGAGACAGAGAAAGCTAAGAGAGCGAAAAGTGGCAGCCGATTTCCAGAGCACTGAGAACAGAAGATGTGGGGATACTCTCGGGGCACCAAGAATCACTCCCAACCAAGTCTGTGTGGGGCGAATCAAGGAGCAGGCTTGGAGTGTTTGGCGGGTTTATAAAGGGCGGGAGGTGGGGCAGCGGAGGCTAAAAGGCGGGCTGGGGGCGTTATTGCTACGCGCGGGCCCTGGGTGTCGCAGATTGCTTTCTCCCCTGAGCCGGTGGGAGCCGCGTGCTCGGCAGGCAGCACGCGTAAGGGAGGCAGCTCGGCGACGCCTCTCTGGCGACGCCTCTCTGGCGACGCCTCTCTGGCGACGCCTCTCTGGCGACGCCTCTCTGGCGACGCCTCTCTGGCTGCAGCTCCCGGCTCTTCGGTGGTCGCTTCTGCCGATCGCTGCGGTAATTGCAGAGAGTGATAATACACACCTGAGGTGGAGATGAGTGTTGCGGAGTGCAGGAGTTGTTTTTGGGTTGAATTTGGATGAAGCATGCACGAGGGGAACGTTCTCAGAGGACTTTTGGTAGAATTTCCTGAAAGAAAAAGTGATGTAAATGTGAGCAGAGAGAGTGGTGTTTATGAGGGGGGAAACTGAGGTAAATGAGAAAAAACAGGCAGTTCATACTTCAAGACTAAAGTCTGAAAGAATGTGTGAAAGGACAAATGCATGTTTGGGCGGGAAAAGCTGAGGTGTGAGAGAAGGGAGGAGACATTTTGAAGGAAACCCATGAGGCAGAGAAAAAATGCATGTTTTTGAAGGTGTGAATAGGGGATTTGCCTCAAGAAAGATTTGTGATCATCTCTAGAGAATAAAAAAAGCATTTTGAAGGGAAAAGCTGAGTAAAATTTGAGGCGATAGAGTGATATTTATGAGGGGAAAGCTGAAGTAATGAAAGCAACAGGTAGGGGGCGTTTGAGGGGTAAAGTCTGAGGGAATGTACAGAAGAACGAATGCATGTTTGGGCGGGAAAAGTTGAGGTGAGGGAGAAGGGAGGAGACGTTTTGGAGGAAAACCATGAGGTAGAGAAAAAAATTTTTTTTTGAAGGGGTGGATGGGGGATTTGCCTCAAGAAAGATTTGTGATTATCTCTAGAGAATAAAATAAGTATTTTGAGGGGAAAAGTTATGGTAAATGTGAGGGGATAGAGTGATATTTATGAGGGGAAAGCTGAAGCAATGGAAAGAACAGGTAGGGGGCGTTTGAGGGGTAAAGTCTGAGGGAATGTACAGAAGAACGAATGCATGTTTAGGTGGGAAAAACAGGTGAGGGAGGAGACATTTTGTAGAGGTAAAGTAAGAGAATCAAAATGCATTTTTTTGAAGGAGTGAATGGGAGATTTGCTTCAAGAAAGATTTGTTATCTCTAGGGAACAGAATAAGTATTTTGAAGGGAAAAGTTGAGTAAAATGTGAGGGGATAGAGGTGTATTTATGAAGGCAAGGCTAAAGTAGCTGAGAAGAAATAGGGAGTGGAAATATTGTGGGTGAAATATCAAGTAAATGCTAGAATATAGAAGAAAAATTTTAAAGGGAAAAGCTCATGTAAACTAGAGGTGATATATTGCAAGGAAAATCTCAGGTAATTGAGGTGAAACAAAATAAAAAGGCAGTCTGAAATGGGAAAATAGGAAACCTCAATTATCAGATAATTGTCCAGGAATGACTGAATTTTGAAGGGAAATCTGATGTAAATGAAGGAAAAAAAGATGAATAAATAGAATTATTTTTAAGGAGTGAATCTGTGGGCACGTGTGACCTGGTGAAGTGGGTGGGAGTGGCAGAGGTGGGGTGTCCATGCATGTCTAGGTGATGGCCTGAGGAACTACCATTGTGGGGTGCAGGGGTCCCCACTTCCTTCAGACAAAGGAGTTGGCATTTCTATGGCCTAATGTGTCTTCATTCTTCCTTGGCAGCAACTGGCAGTAAAACGAAGAAGAAAGAAGGAAATTGAGAAATGAGGGGCACCAATTGCATGGAATGGTGCCATGAAATCAAGGGACATGGCGAATAATATTGAGCTGAAACACAAGCAAGAGAGAAAAATAGAGGTAATTTAGTGTAAACAAAGTAAAATGACCTTTTTGAAGGGGTGAATCGGGGGGATTGCCTCAAAAAATGGATGTAATTTCTGAGGAACAAAACATTTTAGAGGGAAAAGCTGAGGTAACGGAGGCAAAAGAAATGAAATGGCCTTTAAGAAGAGGGTGAATCTGTTGGTTACTGTAAAAAATGGCTGTATTCTCTGGGGGCACTAATTCCCTAGAACTTACCCAGAATGGTCAGTTTGGCAAGAGAGGATAAATAAAATGTTGCTTTGCAAAGGCTGCTAAACCTGGGGAAAAGGAGGTCACCTGGAAAAAGTCTGAGGAAAGCTCTATGGACACAGCACATTCTCTGGAGGGAAGAGCTGGGGGCAGGGCGGGAGAAAATGACCAGTTGGGAAAGGGATGAATAAGGGGTTTCCATCGAAGCACATCAGGAAATATCTAGAGGAAAACTGAGGGAAGTCAAGGAGAAGCTGAGGCGACATGTTGGTCAAAAGCCGTGCAACAGAGCAGCTAGGAGCTCGTGCTGCTGCTACCCAATGGTGTCCTCGACCTTGCTTGGCAGCAGCCACCGATGAGAAAGAAGAGTTGTCACCTGGAGCGTCGAGGCAAGAGGGAGCCAGAAGAGGAGCGGCGCGAGGCCGAAGAACGGGGACAGGCAGGGCACTCCAGGCAAAGGGTGGAGGATGGAAGGAAGGACAGGGCCGGCCCCTTTGGGGTGCCGTGCCAGCTTTGCTTTTGCTGGGCGACCTCCCTGTAGCCAGGGCCAGTGTCTTTGCTTTTGCTGTTGTCGGCCTTTTGCCGTCTTGCTCCTGTGGCTGCCTGGGGAGAGCAGCAACCCTGTAAAGAGGGTGAGAGCCACCTTCTCCCCACCCGAGGGAGGAAACGGAGCTCTCCTGGACCCCAAGGCCACCCCTGTAAGCCCAGGAGTAGTAAATTCTCATTAGTAGAGCCCTGTTTTAAAGTTTAGCTTGCAATGAAGACAGACCCTCAGGTTAATTTAGTTACGTGTTCCCCCCACAAGGTGGTATAAATTATAATTACTCTGCTAAAACTCATGGCTTGTCTACTCCTAATTTTGTTTTTCCTTCCCCTTTGGAACAGAAAAGAAATTTCAAACTACAAACTTTATATGTTTCCATCAAATATATTTAGTCAAGAGTTACAGTTACTTATAAAAACAATTAAAACCAAACACATATAGAAGACTTCAGATTCCACTAAAATAGAAATCTGAAAAATATGGCAAGTTTTGCTTGAACATTCATACAGGCCAGAAATCCTGAAATCTGTGGCTTTCACAGGCCTCTGCACTGACAGTTGCAAACTCACAGAGTGAGAGTAGGTATCATTTCAACTTCATTTTACTCATCAGCTTGTAAATGGATTCATCACAAGAAGCAACTGAGTTGGAAGGCAAGATGTTCTCATCCCAATGATACTCTGCTGTGGTCTTTGGAAGCATGGATGCAAATGTGAGCTCCCCCCTGCTTATAGGGAAAGTAGAAGTCATCTTCTGTAACAATGTGGCTCACAAGGGTCATTTACTTACTGCTGAATGACTTCCCTTTGCATATACACCAGGAAGCTTTTGACATCATAGAGCTTTCCACTACAGTGACGGCTACTCTGATTTATTGCTGGGGAAAGACTGAGGATGCAACCAAAATAAAAGGCTGTGCAAAGTATTATTAGATTAATGATGACAGGCTCCACCTGGAAACTGAAGAGCTTGTTCTGTGAAGGATGTAAGAAGGAAAAAAAAAAAAAATCCCGCAGTATTTTGTACAGAAACCTGACAAATGAACACACATGCGAGGATGTTTGGAAGCTGCAACCTCAGCAGTGGAGGTGAGCACCCACCCACACAGCAATGACAGAAGCAGGAATGTCCTCAGAAGGCTCTTCATAAAACTGCTCATTTCTTCTCTTTGCCAGATTTTGTTGGAAGGTGTGAAATTACAACCTCTTACAAACTGGAAGTACTTTCCAATCATCTTGCTTTTCATAGAGTATGTAATACCCAAATCTGGAAACCTCCTTCCCAAAACAGCACATCAGAACACCAGTTCAGAGATGCTGAAGTGAATTGGAGACCATCAACAATATTTCCAATGGAAACAGACAACTGCTCAGTAACTTACACGTTACTTGTTTGGGACTCAGTGACCAGAGCTACTGAATATATTAAAAGCAAACAAGCCAACAGACAAAAACCCCAAGCCAAACCCAAAACATTCAAAGAGGAAGATTCTAGCTGAGCTTAGAGAAGACCTTCAGACAGTTCATTAGGCTATTCCCAATGCTCTCAGACATCTAGTTTTCTTGCCAACGCTTCTGCTTTAGGAAGCAAAAAGGGATTTTTTTCTTTTTTTTTTTTCTTTTACTCTCTGAAAGCTGTGTGCTATGGCAAGTTGCATGGTATGTGACAATTCCAGAGTAATATAGGCCAGCATTATTGTTCCCCTCCATTCTATTTCTGAACTCTCATACTTTGATACAAACTTGTGCTCTAGGTTACTTCTGCCTTGACCCTTTTAACTAGATGGTAAAGTACAGTAGCAACAGTTGCTGGCACCAGAAGAGAAAAGAGCCAGCTTCAGGCCAGACTAACAGATTGGTTTTGTTTTAGAAAGTACAAGGAAGATACTATAAAAAATGCTTTATAGGTTAAAAAGTGAAAGAATACAAAACAAAACAAAACCAAAACAAATTTAATTAGGGTAGAGATTTTTGTACTTGTGAAACTTAACAAGAAAGTTCTGTGTGATCTCATGTTGTAACTGTGTAAAATGCAATATTGGGAACTGGCACCAGGAGTTCCTGTACAAGTACCAAATTATTCCTATGTTAAAAAAGGGAAAAGGCAAGAGATGTGTGTATGCTTTGTTCTCAATGCTCAGCTTCTAAGATGGAGAAATATAGGGAGGTAACTCAGATGACAGAATCACAGAATGTTAGGGGTTGGAAGGGACCTAGAAGATCATCTAGTCCAACCCCAGATAAACAGCCTTTTGAAGAAGCAGCAGCAAATTGCTTTCTTATGCCACTACAGATTTCACTGAGACATTAGAGAGACTGGCCAAGTGCTTCTCTGTTTTGTTGAATGGCTTGTCAACTTTTTGCACATGCCTCAGGCTGTCTGTTTAATCCAGTTCTTGGACTTTTGGCATTGGGTCTGCAACACATGTCTCTGATATAAAGCTTCCTTCTATTCTTCCTAAGAACAGTTACTCTGATTGCCTCCTCTGACTTCTTCGCTTTCACCACCTGACAAAATCCTTCAACTCAAATTCCCATCTCTTCGGTTCTTCAGAGGCAATGCAATAGAATAAATGGGCTTAGTGGTGTTCCTCCAGTAGAGAGGTATGTGGATGTAACTGATGATCTTTTTTTCCTTCATATCTCCAACAATCCTGACTTTAACTATGCCATCTTGTTCATAAAATATTGTTTTATTACACATAGCCACACCATACTCAGAAATTAATGCACTGCAGACTTATTTTGCTCTATCAAACTATCATTCACCCTATACACTGAGCAAGTGACAATAAATCCACCTATACTTAGCTAATTTACCATATTAAAATAATAAGTTTCAAACTACTATAGCATTGATCTTGACAGCAATTAATTTATTTCTCTGTTATGGAATGAAACACAAAAAAAAAAAAAAAAGCAAGCTTGTCTGTTGCAAATTTGAATGTAAGAGAAGTAATTTTCAAGTACAGTGAAATTACTATAAAATATCCTTGGTAATCCCATCTTAATGTGAGAGCTCACCGAAAAGGTCAGTTACACATACATCCAATAAACCACCCCCACAAAACACAATCAACAAAAGTTCCTGACACTTCATGCAATGTCAATAAATGCTTCCAAAATATATCCAGACCTTGCAAAATCCTCCCCAACATCTGTTTCCAATCATCACTTCATAAGTCAGGGTACATCTCCCATTCCAGAAACCATTTGGACTTCATATGGAAAGATAAGGCTTCCTCCTGTCTGGCCCAGATATAGTTTATACCAAAGATTAATCAAATGCTATCCTAATTTATATAATGAACAAGGGAGATCAGTAGGATTTGCAGACTCAAAGATCAGTGTTTTTTGGAAAGTAAGAATGTCTAAATCAGGCAATCAGTAGATGCTTTGTCAGACTTTAGTAGGAGCAGCTCGAATGAACGCTTTCAAAATCTTGCCCATGACATTCACCTCTAGTGAGCTTTTGCTCCTGCTGACAGTTGATAGGAGCTTCATCATCCTGAGATAAAGGCTTTAACAGCCCTTTTCCCTTCCCTCAGATCTACCGTGGTTTCCTACAGCTAATGGTTTCTGGTCCCTCTAGAAGTTGCAACCTGAGGCTGTTTCCCATTCAATACCTGTCACAAGATGCTTATACTTCTGTTTTCTACATTTTTTTTTCTTTCATTCACATTTGTCTTTCTATAGTCTTACCACCTTTATATCACCATAAGGACCTTTTCTCCACTTGTTGCTTCCACACCACTCAGTGAAATGTCACCATCCAGATCTCTGTAAAGCAAGAAACTTGCTTTAATATGTTGTGGTTTAACCCCAGCCAGCAACTAAACTCCACAAAGCCACTCACTCACTCTCCTGTGATGGGATAGAGGAAAAGAATCATAAAAGTGAAAAAATCCTTAGGTTGAGATGAAGGCAATTTAGTAGGTAAAGCAAAAGCCACGCACATGAGCAAAGCAGACAAAGGAATTCATTCAGTACTGCCCAGGTAGGGAAGCAGGAGCTCAGCCATCTCTAGGAAAGCTGGGCTCAATCACATGCAATGGTTACTTGGGAAGACAATGCCATCAATCTGAAAGTCCACCTCTTCCTGCTTCCTCTCCCATCTTTATATGATGAACATGACATGATATGATATGGAATATCACTTTGGTCTGTTGGGGTCAACTATCCCAGATGTGTCCTCTCCAAGCTTCTTATGCACCCCCAACCTTGCTGGTGGGGTGGTGTGAAGAGCAGAAAAGACCTTAACACTGTGAGCACTGCTCAGCAGTAACAAACACATCTCTGCATTAGCAACACTCTTTTCAGCACAAATCCAAGACAGCCTCCTACTAGCTCCTGTGAAGAAAATTATCTCAGCCAAAACCAGCACAATTACTCTACTTGAAGCCCCACTGATTATTCCAAAACCATGTTTCACTTTCTTTTCTTCAGCATTGCCCTCCACAAAACACTCTTATTTAGCACTGAACACACCAGTCAGAGTAATGTGTGAGTTCTTGCTGCTTGCAGTACTTCTTTCTGAAAGTACAACTTGCAAACCCTGCCTGCAAACCAGGAAACTGTTGTATCAAACTCAACAGATATAGAACAAAGCAAGCCAGAAAAGATGCTCCTTGTCTCTCTCTACTGAGGAGCCAAAGTAAAAATCCCTGTTTTGGAGCTTGCTCATTCAGCTTTGCCTCAGGGATATGTGCACCATGGTATGTGACAGTGTATCTATGCCCTAAGTAAACTTTAAAAGACCATTGGACAGACTTCTGACAGGTAGATGTAATAGAGCAAGATAAAACACTTGCAAAGCCTTACTTTTAAAGTAAAAGAAGAGTTTGTTAAGGACAATGCTTGAAAGATAAATAATTTAACCCCAAAAAAGCAAACCTGAGGCAGATAAAATTTCTGGCAGTGGGATACACCAGCATGGAAATCACCCTCCAAAGATAGCAACAAAACTCTAATTTTTTTATTTTTAAGTCTCACATAGAAAGGGCAAAGAGCAGAATTCAGGGAACAACATTAGATGCCATGAAAATCTTACACCACTGCTAAATTCAGTGACAGAGAAATGAGCTGACAGCACCAGTGTTACTAAGGTACCTCTTATTCACAGCTCAACTGTCTTGTACATACACATTCATTATAGGCTGCTTATGTGGTGTTTTATTCTGTACTCTGATAATGGATTTTGAGATGAAAACCACTAGACTGAATTATGGACACAGATGTTTTAATTGGTTATTTGATATTTTCTTATTCTATGTTAATCACAGAAATAATTAAAAATATTTCCTTTCCTTCAAAAATGGTAAAGAAGAGAGAATAAAATAATAAATTGCCTGTGAACCACACAGAGACTTTAGTGACCCAGGCATTCACCTTGACAGACCAGCAAGTCATCTGGCTGGCACATGTTCCTGAGGAGCCAAGTCTTCAATAATGATAAAAGCATGACTAATTGCAATCTTCCTTCTCAGGTGACATGGCAGTAGGCCTTAGCCAGACTGAGCTCAATTCATTAGAATAATTAGCCCAAGTCAGTGGTAGGCCAGCATTTGTCTGCTGTGATGACTTGACTGGGCTGGAGCTGTATGGTCAAAAGCTACCTGTAAAACTGTCCTCTGTAGATACTCATTCCAAATACTGAGGCTGAGTCCCAAGGGTGAATGTAGAGTTAAAAGTAAAGATCAAGAAGTTAAGACAAAGGAATATTTGGAGCATCTTCTCCTGGTAATGTTTTGCTTATTTAGGGAAAAACCACAGGATAGAATCATCCTATTCCATGGAATAAGTTAAAAAGACACAAGCTGCATCTACTGCTGACATTTGGACAGGAGCACTTCTAGAGTGAGTAGCTACAGTCTGAGCCAAAACTCTCCCTTCTCTGGTTCTTTTTGGTGGTATTTTATGCAATGTTAAATCAAGGTCAGATAAAGGACATGTTAGTAATGTCCTTGCCAGTCAAAACCACAAGTTAACTATTAAAATATGCTTATTTACTTACTGTCTTATAAAAAGAGTTTCCCTTTGAAAGTCCATTTAAGGAACCTGTAAGACAGAGAACATTTGGATGCACCTTTGAATAGTTAACTCATGGTTCCCTTTTAGCACATTAGTTGAATGTATACACTGGGAATATTTTACTTTGTTTTATGTTATTGCAATTCACAAAACTTACACTAATAGCCTAATTTCATGCAATTATCTGAATGCAAAACATTGTTCGGTTGAATTCCCATAACCTAATCCTACTAGTTCCCTTGGCTGTCTCACTTTCAATTATGAACCAAGGTCTGCACATCAGATGAAATGTTGCTATTATAAAAATGGATCCTTTCTTTAAAAGTTATTTTCAGTGGTCTTCTGCCATACAGGCTGGTTTTATTGTCTGCAATCAGAGACACTTCAAGGAAATCTGATTTTAACATCACAAGCCTGCAATACATATACTTTAGCTAGAGCGGTTTGTTGTGTTATTGTGGTGATAAACCAGTTATCTTTGCACTATAATTGTGCCTCTAAATGTCTCCTGAGCTACACACAGGGGCAAAGTGTGGCTTTATGAATACACAGGGGAAGAAAAGAGGAAGGCCATACAGGGAATTACATCCTTTTTCTTTCCATGTATAACCCAGCTAACACAGTTTTGAAAGGCAGGCAATGAATGATGTTGACTCTACTTAATGCCATTTGGTGTTCAAGTCTGAGTATTCAGAACTCATACTTTTATCTCAGGGATCATACATGTCTGGTTTTGTATTTACTTTTCCATTTTTAGAGCACTTACAGTCAACTTCAAGTTTTACTCCACAGGCTGGGAAAAAAAAAAATTGTGTTTTTTTTTTTTCTTTTTATTAGTCTAAGTTTTTATTAAATCATGACTCCAGGATCCGCAACATTAAGAAAAGTACCAAAAAATATGTGACTTTTAAGAGTTGATGATGCTGTGCTAAGTTCCTCAAATCAAGAGAATGAATTAGCCAATGGACCTGCCTTCTTGGGAGTAAGTGCATTTTCTACATCTTGGAAAACTTGGATAAAGTCATTCCTGTGGAGTATATGTCCTTGAAGCTTCAGAAGGCTTGACTCCTGCTCTCTTTTTGTTCCTCTGAAATACCTGTCCTGCATTTCCTTGTTTGTGCTCAATGTACTGCACCCTTGAGCATTTATAGACCTCTCCTTTTTGGCAGGAGAATATCATTCTTACATCCACATTGGAAAGAACTTGCATTCCTTGACTCAACCAGAACAAATGCAACAGATCCATTTTAACTGAAGTTATATGCATACTTTTATTTCAAACTAAGTCTCTAAGCTCCATTCCTTTGTCGTGACTGGAAAGAAATAACATGCATTTCATGATAAGATAGGGCAGACATCAGCCTCTGGCCTTGTCTGACTCTCTCCTTTGTCTACAGAGGAAGGCATTGATAACTAGACCCTTTCTTGTAGATTGATAACATTAGTTGAAATGAATCCCAACAATGATGTCACATTTTGGGTATCCCTGAATCAAAATAATAAAAAGAATTTTTTTTTTTCTTTTTCACTGTCTTAAATATGTTCCTTTTATTTAATTAATTATTTTTGCTAAAGGTACAGCTGTCTCTCCAGACAGTGAAATTTCTGTTCCTTATATAAGCTACACATTTCTCTGACATCATTATTTAGGTCTTCAGACAAGCTTCATCAAAGAAAGGGAACTGGACACATGATATTTTGGTTATTAAAGGGTGAAAAATAAGCAGAACAAGAGGGAAAATAACAAGTAAACCTTTAAACAGGAAATTAAGGAACAAACTCCCTGTTTTTACCTTTGCATTTCACCTTTTACATACTAATTGTGTAGTCACACCCCCAGATACAGACACATAAGCTACCCCATTGCTAATTACCTTTGAGGAATACTTCAGACAGTATATCAGGATTCACCCATATTATTTTTGCTTTATAATAGCCCCTCCTTATTGCACTTGCCAACAGCCATTCTGGCACTTTGCTTACATGGTATTTTATTTGCGAAGGTCAGCGCTAGTAGTGGGAGAAACTCGGAACAGAAATGTCATGTTGTGCCGTGTGCAGCCATCTCCAGCATAGACACCAAAGAATAAAAAACCACATTATCGGCTCTCTAAAAAAGCATCGGCTTTGCTGGAGCTGCCACAGTCGCTCACTCCCTGTGCAGGATCAGACAGACACACAGAAGATGTCTCTCACATGCACAGGGAGCTGCTCACAAGGCTGGTCTCCTGTCATTAAGCTACTCTGAGAAGTAACGGGTGATGATGCCGGCCTTGGCAATTACAGTAACATCATGCACAGACAGAAATAAGTGGACTGGCTGCCTTAATGCTGCAGTACTTCTTTCTCACATGACTGTCTGGAAATTCTGCTGCCCCGAATCTCTGGTTTCTAGTGAATGTTTAGTATTGCACCAGCCTCCTGCCTGGGGATGCCTTTCACAGGCATGGTGTATTGCAGCGTTTATGTGCTACATGCTGACACAAAACTTTACATTGGAACTGGCAAGGTTATTAATGGTAATTCTGATTTAACTTTTATATGTCTTCTATATATTTGCAATACCGATTTTTATATATATACATGCATATATATATATATATGCATGCACACATACATTTATAAATATACAAGCATTTGATGTTCTATTTTTGGAGAAGAAAAATCAATACTAGCTGCCTGCTGCCAAGTGGCTCCGCAGAATGCATAGCCATGAAATTCTGCATTAACAAACACCAGCACATAGGACATAAAGGATAAAAAAGAAAATGTTCAAATGAAGGTGTATTTCCGTTTCACACTCACAAAGCATTATATAAACATTATATTAGAAGGGAGCAAAATCCTCATTCTTAATGCACTTAAAATTGTGTATAATATATTGTACTTCATTATTCAATTCTTCAAAGGCTCCACCTACTCTCTGGGACCAGAAATCTTTTAATAGCATGAAGTTAGTCAATCTTTCTTTCATTAATATTCATATATATGCCCCAGTTCTTACATTTGAATCCACTAATGAAGATTCACTGCTGCTACAGTCAAGCACTGTGCAGGACCAGGACCCTTTCATGCCAGCAGCCCCCATGGAGCTCTGAACTGTGTGGTGGTCAAACATAATTCATTAAACAGCAACTGCTTCACCTGCTTTCTGCTCCCTTATCCCTTCTGCTACTTCCTTGAACACCCTCAATAGAGTGGGGCTGTGTTCCTATTGCAGTGATGAGAGCGATGGGCAGGGACTGGTAACGTGCCTGTCCTCTATATTGTAAAAGATATTTTAATAATCTTTGCCAAGTTATTCAGCCTTTTCATATTTTATGTTAGAAAATGTTCTCCATTTTATGAAAAGGAGACAATAGTCCTTCTCTTCTTCCCAAGATTTTCTTACAAACACACAGTTTCTGGTTTCCATTTAGCACTAACTCGATCTCTTTATACAGCACCACACTGTGATGTGTAAACTTAGCCTGAAACAGAGTCTGAAGGCAGAAGAGACCATTATGATTATCTAGCCTGGCTTCCTTTAGGATTATTCTCAGGAATTCCTGCATGAGGCTCTACGGTTTCAGTTGCCAAGGAAACAATTATCAATCTTTTCCATCCCTTACCATCCAATCCTTCCTTTCCATTTCGTCATGTCTTGCTATAATAAAAAAATCTTGTCAAATGTCCTAGTCCCTATCTCCAATATCCACACCTAGGAGTTCAGCCTGAAACTTACCTCTTACCCTTGGATTCTGTGCTGCAGGTGGATGACCCTTTGAAATCGATCCTCTCAGCTGCAGCTAGCTTATCAAATGCTGTATTGTTTGACTAATACAAGACATATTATTTTTTAAATCACCCAGTAGCATACTGCTTGGCATATTTTTGCTGTATTTCCTTTCACCACAGCCTTAGATCCTCTATAGCCTCATATAGAAATCATACGGAAAAAACACAATTTATTCTAACATGCAGCTGAAGAGCAAAAGCAATAATGAGGAAAAGAAAGGAAGATGCAAAAAGATGGCAAATGGTGTAGGAGGAAGACGGAAGGCAAATCCCATGCATTAACTAGAGGATAAATTTGATGTAATCAGATCCAGAGATAAAGTTTTGGAATCTCAGGAGGTTAAACTCAGGTACCTTCAGGCAAATTACAGGAGGTCTTCACAGTTCCCCAAGGTCTAATGAATCACACCTATATAATTCATAGCTACTGGCACCTGCACTGATTTTTATGCCCTTAAATGCAATTTGTTCAGGGTGACTGTTTGAAGGACAGAAGGGTATCTCATCAATGAGATTTGAATTCAGTGGAATTATATCAGTTTAATCAGTCCCTCAGTGTGCACAAGGATGAACACATTAGCTACATGGAGGAAAAGAAGAGCTAAGTACTTACACATGGCTTATGAGGAAGAGGGCTGCCATTTGGCATAGATTGATAATTCACCACTTAGGGTTACTCCAGCTTTTATAAGTAACTTAACAGTAGTTCACATAGAGGAAAGTGGCCTTACCTTGCAAACCTCAGAATATCAGAGGACCAAGAAGAGTCAGAGATATGTTGAAACTGAATCATTTCTCTAGGGTAAGCTTGTAGGGAGAGAGAAACAAGGCAGATCATGTTAAGACAATTCCTACTTCTGGTCAGTGAATGATGCTACAGATCTTCCTCTTTGGACACTCGTTTCTGGGGTGTGCTGAGTTGTTTTTCTTTCTGTATGTGTGTGAGATACCTATCAGGGTGGTTCTGAGGATGGCCAAATCATACATCTATACACAGAAGATGCTGTGTCATGTATAGACCACTGTGGAAAAAGTGCATGACTAGTAAATCACAGAATGGAATGTCAGGGGCTGGAAGGGATCAAAAGATCATCTAGTCCAACCCCCTGCCAGAGCAGGATTACCTAGACCAGATCACACAGGAACACATCCAGGTGGATTTTTAATATCTGCAGAGAGGGAGACTCCCCAAACCCCCTGGGCAGCCTGTTCCAGCGTTCTATCACCCTCACTGTGAAAAAAAATCCTCTTTATGTTTATGCTTAAAATCCGGAACCAGAGACATTGTGCCTCTGCTGTGACCTGTGTGGGCCCATGCCTCAGGACAGGCCTATAGCATTGTTCACTATTAGCATGGGAAATCTGGATCTTTTGACCATTTGTGTCCAATTGTTTAAGCTGCTGCATCTAAATGCAGCCCAGCAGGATGCATAGGTACTGAAATTCCTGATACTGTTTCTGCAGAAATCACTTGCTGATGGTTTAGGGTGGTTGTAACAGAAGTAGTAAGAAAAATCTATGTGTGAAGAACGATGGAGAAAACAAGTTATTTTTATGAATGTCAACAATATCTCAGCTTTCCTCTTGGCAATTTTCCTGCCAGGCTATACATAAGTGTGTTAGAGAGAAGCAAAGAGGAAGAAAACTGTGACAATGTACCAATACCATTTCAAATATCACAGAGCTGATAAAGAAGTATGTCAGGGAATAACTACCCATATGCCTTCAGGCAGGCAAGTGTTAATTTCTCCTAAACCCAGGGATAATAAAGAAGACACTGAATTGCTGAAAACCACAGCTAGACAAAGAGGAATGGATGAACAGCAGTGTTAGGATGAGTCAGAAAAAAAACAGCTGTTAAGAGAGAGTTGGTTTTGGCACTTGACCTTGTACAGGTATGTTTATGCTCAGTGGAAACTGTTGAAACAACTGTGTTTTCTGGTAAGATTTCTGTACAAATGCTCTTTCTTTGTTTCACCTCACATTTCATCTTCTGATTTTCTTCCTTTGGCTAAAGAAACACGTTTTGTTTCAAAAAAGATATTTGTGAGTCCCCTGTATAAGCTGCTGACCCTAAGTATGTTGGGCCAGTCTGGTGCAGAGCAAGGGCCACTGGCTTGTCTATTCGCTTGTTGAGTGCTCGCTCCAACCACACTGGAGGATACTATGTGGAGGAAAAAAAACCACCCCTAGTTGGCAGGGACCTGAGATGACATATTGAGCTATCTGCCCCACAAGCCTGAACTTCTTCCCCTTGGCAGCAATACATAACTGAGAACTCATTATTTCCAGATAAGAAAAGCAACAGCTCCATAAACAAAACAAAACCTAACCCAAAGGAAAAAACCAAAAACAAATAAAACACAGAAGGAAAAAAGGCCCAACCAAACAAAACCAAAGAGGTAAACCTGAGATGGGTACTGTCACTTGACTCTACTGTTTCTCACACCAAGGTGTACTGTATAGTTCCCAGGCAACCGCTCCCCTGCTGCTGCCTGCCCTGCCAGGCTGAGGGCACAGAAAGGGGTATCAGTTTGCAAAAAGAGAGCGATTCCACTCTGCAAAGAGACAGCACAATCTTCCCTTACAGCAGGCCCAGTCACATCAATTGAGCAAATGGCACCAAGTGGCAGAATCTGAAGGTTTTCTCTTCTGCTGCCTTCATGGGCTATTCACACTATAGAACAGCTTGGCAGTGGTGTCCTCTCCAGAACCCTAGCTGAAGATACACTGGGGTGGAAAAGGCTGTCTGCTGCTTGAGAGGGAGTCAGGGAGGGCCCTGATTATGGAGGTCTTGTGTCCTGGAGCAACCCTGCTGCTTGACTCTGGATCTTTATGCCTTCAGGATCAAAATTATCTAATTTTGCTAAATCTCCTCTAAAATTTTTTACGTTTCAGACTTGCCAAAACCATCCGCTAAGCTAAAACTTCTTCATCTAGTCTACTCACAGCTTCCATCTTTCCAAGGCTAAGCAGCACTTTGCTACCAGAGCATGCCTGATTACTCTTGTGTAACTGTCTTCATCATTGTCTTCTGTCCTGCTAGTCATTGCCAGCCCCTGCTGTTATCAATACTGATTTAATATTAATTTAGATCATATATTAAAGTTGTTACATTAATGGATTAAGCAGTTTGCAGAACTGCCCTAATCTCCATGAGCCTTTCCTGGACTCCTCACTGTCTCTTTGAGGTCTGTCAGTTGGCTTTCTCTCTGCCTTTTTCACTCAAGTTGCATTGATACTGCACAGTGTTCATTTTCAGATGTGAAATGCAGTGCACTTGTGAATCATACGCCCAGCACAGTTTCACACACATTGTCACCATGCAATTACCTTTGTCAACCAAATATATAGTCTCATCAAAGCACAAAAATCAAGTTTGTTTGACAAGTTTGCTTATAGTTACCATAAGACTATGTCAGTAGCATTATTCATGTTCTTTCCCTTATTTCTTTCTTGATCAAATCCCATACAAGCTTTCCTTTATTTTCCCTGGTGCTGAGCTAAGGAAAGTAGCTAACTGCTAGCCTGCAGTTAGTTGCTGGACTCATTCTCTGGGGCAAAATTAGTGCTAGTCTTTTGCTCTGCCTTGTGCCTTTGTTGTGTCCTGACCCCATCTTTCTCTGACTAGCTCTGCCCTGACCTCCTTCACAGAGTAGCACATTCTCTTTTCCTCCTGGAGAGTCTTGGGGGAAGAGCTCAAGACTTCTTCCCCTCCTCCCAGAGCACCATGAAACTACTGCATGTATGAAACTGGATTCACTGAGGGTGGGGGGCAAGAGAGAGGGCTGTGGGGTCTGCACGCCCTCAGTACCACCTTGGTACCATCATGTGTCAGTCTGGCCCACAGAGACCAGGCTGCATGAGAAATGAGGGGTGAGAGAGGAGGGCAGGGCTGGAGACTTCTTGTGCTCCTGCTTACATTTCTCCCAACCTTTGTCTAAACAGTTTAATGGGACTGCCATGATTGATGATATCATGATATCATCATTTTGGCTGTTAGCAGCAGCAATGTCCGAATCATTTCTCTATCATTTCTCTTCCTGCGGGTCTACTTTAAAATCTGCTTAATTCATTAGCATCAATTAGCATCAGATCAGAGTTTATGTTTGCATTTCCCTGGACATGTAAAAGATGTGTCACACTCATTATTTTCCTTTTGGGGATGCTCAGTATGATCATAGGGTCTCCTCTGCAGGAGAGCAGTAGCAGTTGCACTTGCTTCTCCAGAGGAGTTACAGGGCTTTTTTCCACTCTCCAGTCATGCAGTGTGCAGTTTCAGAGCCACTGATGTGGCTCCTGCCCTCCAAGCCTGATTCTCTGATTGCAGGATTCCCCAGAGAATGAAAACAGATTTTTCCCCACACCTCCTTTAAGAAATCAGTGTTTACTCATCAGGAAACAGATTCATATGGCTGTCCTGACAGGGTATAAGTCATATAAGACTGTATAAAGAATATATAACAGGTCATAGAGAGTACAGGAGAAACACATATTGCACAGTACAACAGATAGATGCAGCAGAATCGGTTTCAGGTGATTGTTAAGGTGTTCAGCAATGTACTTCCAGTACCCTTTCCTGAGAAGACCTATCAAGTAATGGAGACAAGAGGGCATAATAAACTAAATACAACTGCTTCACAGTTCAGAAAGTTAATATAGTGCCCTGGGCAAGCAGGCAGGATGGCTTGGTAACAGAACAGAGAGCTTGGCATAGACCAGTTGGGACCACTGATAATTCTGCTCATCTCAGAGGAAGATCAGGATGGTGTGAGAAAGAAAAGAAAGAAGAAGACAAGTGTAAGAGAAGTAGCCACAGAAATCTGAGCTTTATAGGAAGCATGTACATTGCCCTGTGACCCTGTCTGCCTATAGTTAGAGGGTAAGGAGGCACATACCTTATTAAAAATCTCTTAAAAAAACAGATCCTTTTTCCATAATGTCTGTTTGTAGTAAGGTCAAAAATTACAGATCTGGCTCAAGAAATTTTTTTCAAAGGTGCAAAAAACCACAACCCCAATCCAAACAGCCCCTTATCTTCCTGAGAAGTGATATTCCTCATCCTCTTTATAGTAGTTAGGAGCCTCTGGTGAGCAATGGGTTTAAGAAGCTAGAGGACTCCCATTTGTGTTCAAAGGAAGGGCAACTGATATGGTTGAATGGACCCTGGTGACTGCTCACCATCCAGAATTTGTGTTCAAGTAATTCCATCAATTTTCTGAGAATCTCAAGAGCAGTGGTTCCAGCACTGGATGTGTTGGAGCTGTTAACATTTGATA
The DNA here is from genome assembly GCA_025447755.1 of Corythornis vintsioides. NCBI lineage: Eukaryota > Metazoa > Chordata > Aves > Coraciiformes > Alcedinidae > Corythornis > Corythornis vintsioides. Next base: position 22,303 of record JAOEGS010003835.1, read on the forward strand.
TCCAACCGAGGTATTATAGAATCCTCTGTATGGGCACAGCACTGTTCCCTGTGATCAAAGGCAAGCCCTGTAAACAAAAGTTTATGTTTGAGGATCTTCGACTTCTAGAGAAAAACCACTGGTGATAGCCTTACTCGAGTGAACGAATATTCCTCTTACTTTTGATTTACCTCTAGTACCAATCAGGTTTTTTTACTGAAATCTTTAAGTAATTTTTTGTAGTTGTCTCTGTTTCCTGAATTCTTCTACTACCTCTGTTTCAAAGCACCTGAATTACAGTGTCTCTCCACAAGGCTTCCCAGCTCTACCCAGTCTGACAGGGATGGAGTTCTTTTTCTTCAAAGCAACCCAATTAGTCCTGTGATTTGGGTTTGTATCCAAAATAGTGCTGGTAACACACCAGTGTTTTAGCTGTGGCTGAGCATCACTTGCACAGGGCTAAAGATTTGTTTCTTTCTTTGCCCCCCACCCAGTAGGCTGGGGATAGGCAAGAGACTGGGATGGGACAGCCAGCATGAATGACCCAAACTGACCAAAAGCATATTCCATACTATATAATGTCATACTCAGAAATAAAAACTGGGGGAAGGAGGAGATTCCGTAGCTGCTGTTGCTCAGGGACTGGCTGAACATCAGTCTGATGGTGGGAGGTGGCAAGTGACTGCCCTTGCACTACTCGGGGGTTTTCTTCTTTAATTACCAAGCTGTTCTAATCTCAACACAGCCATTTTCTGCACCAATATATATGAATATTTCTACTGTGCTCAGCAATTAATGTAATCTAGCGCCCAACCTGCTTAATTTCATACGGACGTACAGCATCTAGCACAACACGCTGGCCATGACTAACATTTTGGTGCCACCTAAGAGCGGACTTTTTAATGCCTTCACCCCTTGATACTGACGGTGTCCAGCAGACTCACTTAGGGGAGCCGCGCCGAGCCGAGGCCGCGGGCACCGGGTGCCCTCTGCCGGCCGCCGGGGCCCTGCGCCTCGGGAGGCCCCGGAGCACCCCAGCAAATGACGGGTATGAGGTGCGGTGCACGGTGGCGGTGGGCCTCATAGAAAAAGGTTTTTCCTGCACCCCTGTGGGCTGTCTTGTGCGTAGCCATTTTGAGGACCACCACTCCATGGGCTGGAATAAAGAAGACCTGATTTTTATAAGGGGTTCAGCACCCTCACCCAGTCTTCTATGTTTTCATTTGAGCCGTGGAAGCTCAGTACTTCTGAAAATCCCTGCTTTTCTCTTTCACATCTACAGCAGTATTTTCTTCTCCTATACTTAAACCTACTGCAGGTTTTCCTCGTCTTTCCTGTCCTGTCTAGTGTCAGAATATATATTTCATCCCCTTTATCCACCTTTCCCAGTAATAACAGACCCTCTACCATCTTGTGGTGCTCTCCCCCTGCTTCACCCGGTCTTTTTTACCTCCTTTGTTTTCTCTCTCTAGGTTGTTCACCCCCGTTTCCATATTTCAGCAGGCAGCACAAAGGTCAGAGGGTGCAAAGCATGACCGACTGGGGCAAGAGACACGGCCGGGGGGCACCACATGGCTTTGGAGAATGGATTCCCAGCGGCTTTGGTCCTTCCCTGACAGCGTTTTCACACTAGTGGGGCACACACACACATACACACACATACACACACACACACACACACACCAAAGGGTTAACACAAACACGCTAAGAATGAGGTGCTGAATGGGTCGGTGTTTCTAGGTCTCGCCACCTTGCAAACAGTTATTATATTAATTTAAAGCCTTGAAAAAACCCACAACCCAGCCTAATGGGATTTGCTTTTCCTGTCACCCTCCAGTACACACTGTTGCCTCTTGCGGGATGCACCAGCCCACCCCGCGCCCCTCCTCGGCTTTCACCCGCCTTGCTAAATTATGCAAAGGCATGCTAGGGTCAAAACAATACAGAGAGGAAAAGAAAGGAGGCTAAGGGAGAGGTGAGGAAATGGGATCATGCAGGACAAGGGTCATTAAAAAAAGAGGAGGGTGGTATCGTGAGTCCAAGGAAAGCAGTGATAAGGAGGGAGATGTGAGCAGTGAAGGAACAGTGGCTTACTGACAGAAGAGAGCAGAGCTCTGTATCTGTTTGCTCAGTGCCACAAGGTTTTTAAGAACAGGGTGGCAAATAATCTGGCACGTGCAGGTGAAGTATGGTTGAACATTCACTGTTGCCTCCTGCAGTTTTCTCCCAGCCCTGCCTTTATTATTCTTATCACTCCTGTTACATAAACTGCTGGAGACAGCCTGTTGCTGCCTCAAAGAGAGAAGTGGATCAAGAACATTTAGGTGTGGGAGAAACCTCAGGGGTAAACCCTGAGATTTTCAAGACAATAGCAACCAGGAAAGCAGAGGAAATTAGACAAAGGCACTGGAAGTCAACAAACTCTCCTCATACGCATAAATACAAATCTAGATGTCAAACTTTGTAAATCAAAGCATTAGAACTTATCCACTGCATTGGAAAGCACAAGCAGCACATACCAGGGACAGCCGCACCGTTCTGCGTAAGGCATGTCCACATGTGCTGCCTTCACTCCCAGTTTTAAGCAAGAGCCATACTCACCTTGAATAAACTGGTTTGTCCCAGGGGAACACTCTCAAAGCATCAGCAGCAATTCCTTCTGGCCCAGAAAATGCTGGACTAGTCCAAGCTTGGTGATGGTAATTTGTACCAGCTGCCCTGGCTCATGTTTTCCAGGCACTGATATTACTGCAGCTCCCAGAGAGACAAGTCTAACCTCAGGTCCACCTGGGACTGGGCTCTCCCAGCCCTGCAAGGCAGTTTGTTGCATGTGTGTATCATTTAGTATCTTTTGAGTGATCTCAGAGCAATGAGGGAATTAACTCCTTGTGACCTTGTATGGACAGTCCCAGCCTCCTGCTCGTCAGTAAGTGCTCCCTTGGGTTTCAGTAAAATGCCTACTGAATTAGTTTAACTGGAGTCAGGAGTGTATACAAGTGGATATGCAGATTAATGACCCATTAGAGGAGAAACTCAGGAAATGGATGCACTTGCAGATCATTCCTTGGTGTTTGGCAGTCTGGAGGCCAGGCTTGGTCCACTGATGGTGTCAGATTCTCCAAGACCATTCTCATCTCGTCTTAAAGCTCTCATGTATTTCTTCTTGCAAGGTATCACAGGCTCCGTTAGAAACAGTCCTGCTAAAGCTGAGAAACTCTCTGACATTCCCCCCTGCCACTAGGAAAAAAATGGTTAAAAAGTACATTCTGGAACTACAATGCAGGTTTAATCTGTTTTGGTCTTGGACAACAGAATGACAAATATTCGTTACAGTTTTACACAACAGAGAAACAAAACAACAACAAAAAAAAGAACACTGTAAAATGATACAAACATGCAGAAACTCTGCACTAGTTAATCTAGCTCTTCTAGATTTACAGGTGCTTCTGAGGTTAGATCGTTCACTGATGTCTCTTCCTTACATCATGACCCACTAAAGCCCCCATTTTCAGTAGAGCACCTAACAGTGCTATTACCTGTTAGCTTATGTTTAAAAAACTTGAAGTTTAATAGGACACACATTTTTAAATTAAACACAGACTTAATTGGTTTGCTGAACAGGCACAGGTATTAGTTTTAATTGCTTTTGCTGAGTTGGGGTCTCAGACAGTTTAAGGAGGAAGGCCCTATGACCTTTTTGATTGCCAGGGTTTCATATCTACCTAGAATTTCATAGCAACAGTTTCTGCAATGATCACTGCACATTCCAGGGATTCTTGAGACAGAAAGCTGGAAAACTAAGCCCATAGAGCAGGGCCTTTGCCTCACTGCCAGCACTCATGGATAAAACAGGCTTCCTGCTCTACCTGCAGGTTTATGTCCTGGTGCGAGCCCATGGCCCAGCGATGCAGTGCAGGGCCATGGGGCAGTTGTCACACGTTTGCAGAGCTATTTGTCACACACCTAATGCGAAGCGTGGCCCTGCACCATAAGCAGCCCAGTACAAGCCCTCGAACATCCCTCTGGCCATCCCCAGGAATGGAGATGCTGAAGTAGTGAAACAAATTCCACAGTCCAGGAATCCTGGTAGCTCACACAAGTCACTACACTGGGGAAAAATCAGCAACAAACCCAGGTAGGTCTTGCTCTCCATTAAGTGGAGTTGTTGAGGAGCCATCTGCCGTCTCCAAGGCAATATTGTGGTATAACAGGGGACCCTTTGCACTCTCCTCCAGCTTGCTCAGGAGTGAGACTAGTGGTGAAAATCAGGCACAACCCAAAAAGCAGGTACCTCTATTGGCAACAGGTGGTGGTTTAAGCATCTTAATGTCTACATAAGCCTTTCAAAGGTCAGCTGAGACTTAGCAAAGAAAGGAAAGGGAGCAAATGAAATGAGGTCTCAGGCATAAAAAAAAGCAGATTGATATTTACAGCTGCTCCTCAATTTACAACTGTCACAGCAGCATGTAGCAGGGAGCTCTCAATGGAGCTGAACAAGGCTGCTCTGAGTTTCTTTCTGTGCTTCAGTGAAGCCCAGATCTGAACATCTGAAGGCAGATGCTCTTCTGCCCTGAAAAAAAAAGAAGTGCCTCTCCCAAATCTAAACATGGAATCTCAAAGGGAAAACAATTTATTATTAATAATACGATTACTGCTGGTTTACCAGTAGACTGAGGAGATTAAATACTAGTAAGTGAAAACTAACAAAATATGCAGACCAAACTTTGACTATCAAGAAGACATACAGACACACAAACTTTGCAGTGACTTAAAACAGTTTAATGTAATTCCAAGACAAAGTGTGATTACATTTCTACACATATACAATATGCATATGTGAGTTTACAAATTCTGATTAATAACTCGTTTCACCTCAGAGACCGAAAAAATGATCAAAAAGAAACTGTGAATAACAAGCTATAACATAGTTCACCACAACGGGACCTCCTTTCTCACCCTACAGTTAGTAATATTACAATTAAAATAACTATATTCTTCTATAATGTATTTTCTGTTAAAATCATCTCATAAATTTACAATGCTATTATTAGTTTCCAAGACTAATATAAATTCACTCCATTTTTCTACAACGAAAATGATTATTAATTAGAAGCACACAACGTCATGATGAAAAACACAAGCATTTTTTTTTTTTTAGTAGCAAGAACTTGATTGGTTAAGAATTAGTTTTCTTGTAAAACATTCTAAAGCCAAGTAAAATATCCATTCTTATAACATACCTATAATATGAGACTAAGGAATAGGTTACATACAGGTCTACAACACATCAGTTTGTTTTTGTATTTTCTTTTAAAAGAAGAAAGACATATTACCAATTAAAAACAAACAAACAAACAAAAAAAAAAAAAAAAAAGGAAGGGGAAAAAAATACCCAACAAAAAAGAAAACAGAAAGGGACAATTCACATAGGAAAAAAGCAGTACACAAGAAAATACTGTTGCACACAATAATTTTCACGAAGATTAACATGGATTAACACTCTTATTACAGAAACCGTACAGTGAAGGAACACAACGGCTTTTGTGGGGTTACTGGGCTGAGATGATACTGTAGAAAAAGAACCACTTGAGATCCAGAGCTGGGGTCGGGGCATCTTTTCCCTTGCAATTGTGATAGTGTTTCACAGATTTTTCTCTCTGCCTCTCTTCCCCTTAATAATTTTGGTGCAATGTATATTAACTTCCACTTTCCATCCAGAGTACGCAGGGCTTGTGGGCAGTCGAAAGGCATAAAACATTCCCTCCATTTCCCCCCTCCTGTTTTCAAAAGGATTTTGCAGCTCATAAAATAAATGTTTCACCCGTTGGTTCATTTTTAACTACCCGAAGTCTAGACTCTTCACCTTCCGAGATGCCCTTCTTTCGTCTCTCTTTCTCGCTCCCTCTCTTCCTCTCTCTCTCTCTCACACACTCCTTTAATAAAGCTATTAATGACACTTCCTCTCCTTTCAGAAATTTGATTTGGTATGAAAGATACAGGCTACATTCTGGTTCTGCCCAAGTAGAATCTGATACCCAAAACGCCTTGATTGCTCTGTTGGTGAAACATGGGATGAGGAGATCCTTTTTTACACCTGAAATGGTTGTGCCCTGGAATATCTGTGGAAGTTTTCTTCTGAGAAGAATATAGAGAAAAAAAGTATAAAAGAAACTAAAAAATCAAACACATAAGGGATAAAGGGGGGAAAGGCTAGAAGTGTTGTATGTAACCACGTGAGGTGGAAGTATTGCAGAGGTGCTTTATTTCCTTGCTGAGGGTAGTGGTGCTATATGTAACCATCCAGATCCTATGGGATGTGCGTTGTCAGGGTTGGAAACCCCTTCTTGCCTAACAAGCTGCAAGCCAAAGTATTCAACAAAACTCTTCATCTGAGTTTGCTGGTGTTTGCAGGTCTGACCCCCCAGAAGAACAGAAAACCAGGCAGGTGCCAAGGGCAGCAAAGTGTGCTGGTTGGGTGGCGGGTGCACAGTGAGAAATGGGGGAAGTTCTCCAGTTGGGCTGAGTGCTGCTGACAGCCCTGGATTGCCGTACAACACGTTATCGCTTTGGTAATGTGGGTGACGGGGTGGGCACGGCAGCCCTGGAATGGTGCTGAGGGAGGAGGAGGAAGAGGTGGGTTGCACTCCTCCAGTCCCACCACCAGTGATTGTACCAGGAGCAGCACAGGTACTCAACTGCAAAGTACTGCTGGTCTCTCCTTTTCACTACCTCTGCTCTAAGCTGACTGACAGCCCTGGCAGGCATGATAGAAACATGTAGGGAGCTTTCCCAAGAGTAGCTGAGCTCCACGACTGAAGCTCCATTCTTCAGATGTGCATATACATACTTCTAAATGCCAATTCCCGTACTTCCAAGACCTCAAAGTACCATTTTGCCCAGCAGACATTTATACCATAATAATTGGTTACCCAAGTGAAAGAACACAACAGACAAAACTAGACAGCTAAGTGAGACTGGGGATGAGGGGAATGTGATATATCAAAATGCAAAGTACAGGGTAACAGCAGTGGGGAAACAGCATTGACAGGAACTTGCACGGGCTGAGAAAATAAGAGCTGACAAGGAGATGGTCAGTGAACTTTGTATTTCATTTACTGGTTCAAAACATTTATATGGTGGTAAGCATCATTTGTAAGAAAGGGGTGAACAGATGAAAGTCAAAACACAGCATTGCCTCTGAGTAGCTGTCACAGACAAACATACAGCCCCCACCCCCCCTCCCCAAATAAAAACAGGCATTAACTAACTCAGGAATTAATCATTTGGCTAATGATTTATCAACAGTACAATACAATCCTTCCTTTGAATATCCTTCATTCTCCTGACGCAAGTATCTTCATCCAGCTGAGCATCCTACATAAAACAGTCAATTCAGTATCGTGCTCCCTGCTGCAGCCCAAGGAGCCTGATAAAGGATGTTATTAAAACAAGTGAACAAACAAAGAGCTTGTCTGATAGACTAAATCTTCAAAGTGGGTGGAGTGTTTTTTCAAATAGACTTCGGGGTACAGTGGATGACTTGATCTCTGGACTGTCTTTCCAACACTATGTTATATCTCAGAATATACATATTAAAGACACACTTGTACTTTTCAATTTTAACGGGCAAAATTAAAAAGAGGCAGCTGTACTGAGTTTTCGAAGGTGTCACTTATAAACACAAGATTTCCCTTAAAAAGTACCAGTTTAAATGTAAACTATAAAACACTGTAATAACTATAAAATGTAGCCAGAAAACTGTTTAAGTAGCCACAGTCTATTGTTCAGTTCATCTTGGTTTAAAATGTGACTCATTAAATATCTTCTAGAAGGCCAAAGCATTTTACAGTAGCTATAAACATATATACTTACATGTGCATTTTAACATCACAATTGATTAAAATACATAAAAGAGTAATCTATTCCTTGGTTTAGTTTTTTTTCTTCTTTTTAAAGATTCACTGTTTTCAGAATTCACTCAAGCAACAATGACCAGGGTGGGCATTTATCGCTATTCCGCCCCTACGGAGTTCAGAGTCTTTGAATCAAAGTTCAAGCTGGCTACATGTTTTCAAAAAGGCTAAAACCAGGATGAATGCCCACATTTGAGGTAATTATTGCCATTAGGTCACAGTTTGTGTAATGTAAGTGTAGCTAAATCCTTCTTTAAAAAAAACAAAGGTATCCCACAGTACAGGGGGATACCCTTTGAAGCAATCAGAATCCAGAATCCTGATCAGTGGGTTTGCTTCCAAAGGAGCCGGCAGCCCTGGAGTACCAGATGCCCTCAGACATCCACTGGCCAGCCAAGAGGTCAGCCAAGCACGCCTGCAACAAGCGATTTTTATTTGTATTTTTTTTAAAGAAAAAGAAAACAAAAGAAAAATCGGAGGTGCCAAAAACATTTCTGATCAGAATTCCAGACCAAAGCTTTTCTATCTATCGTATTCCTTTCCAAGTAGTTTGTTGAATAATAATAAAAAAATCAAAACATATTGGCATTAAATATTAACGCTACGCCAGCACTGCAAAAACTCCTTGGCTATGTTCTAAAAGTGGGATAAACTTTGCTTTTGCTCTGAGCATTGTTGCCCCATTGCTTTCTGCTTCAAAGAGGAAACCTTGTTTAAAAGAAAGGGAGAAAGAGAGAGAGAAATGAGAGAGATAAAAGGAGAGGGAAAGAGAAGGAGAGTGAGAAAGAAAAAGAAGAAAGTAAAGAAAGAAAAGTAAAGAAAGAAAAGTAAAGAAAGAAAGAAAGAAAGAAAGAAAGAAAGAAAGAAAGAAAGAAAGAAAGAAAGAAAGAAAGAAAGGATAGAAGA
>JAOEGS010003836.1:0-10479 GCA_025447755.1 Corythornis vintsioides
TCTAGGCGATCCTGCTCGGGCAGGGGGGTTGGACTAGATGATCTTCTAGGTCCCTTCCAACCCCTAATATCTATGAAAGTCAGAAGAGCAAAGTTTCACTAGGTGCTTACTGCTCTGGCACCCATCTCTGTACTACTGTCTTTACTATATCTCAAGTAATATCCTACTACCTTCAACATCTGAAATGCAACAAAGCAACACTCTTCCAAGAGGCAACTGTCTGTGTGCCATTCTGTGTAAGTGTACTGAACTAAATGTAAACACATGCATCAAGTTTGGGGAATTATTTTCTGCAGCTAAATTGGTGTGTTTCCAGCAAATGCTGCGGATTTGAAGCTGTAGAATGAAGGATATATAATCCTGTTTGTTTCACAGTGAAGGTGTTAGAATTAGCAGAGAAAGAAAGAACGAGAGAAAATTGTGGAAAAGCTTCATCTATCTCCTTATTGCCTTCTGAGATAGTTTGTTCAGAGCTAAAGGAACAGTAGACATGAACTAAATCTCCTGCTGTCCTATATAGCTTTTACAATCTCCTTTTTAATAACCTAAACTGCAGGGTAGTCTGACTGTTAGACAAGCCGTTCTTTTGAATTCTCTCTACAATGTGTATGGACATGATAAAAGAAAACAATTCTCATTAAAGCTGCCAAAGCTGTTTCAAAAGCGGGTGGTTTAAAATGTTTTGTGTACAAAGCAAAACACATTTCTTCTGTATTACACACATCTTAATAGGGAGTGTAAGATTACTCTGCTGTGTTGTGTATGACACTGCATCTTAACTAATAGGATATTGTAAGTTGTGTTGGAAATATGTTCGACATGAATATGGAAGATGTAATGATATGCACTGAGTAATTTTCAGAAGTGCTGGAACAGAGCCTTGTGTGACAACCTCTAAGCTAAAATAGTTGAAAAGAAGATCTGGAATTTGAGATTATACGGTCTCTGATCCTAACTGATTATTTTTCTAGGATATTGTTCAGTCAGCATGTGGGTACATGAAAGATTTCTACTGTCCTGTGGGAACACTTACTGTTTATGTTATAAATTAAGGATGGTAGGGATTGAGTGCATTCATCATGCATTTTCATTCTCCACTCAAGTCAGTGGTTTATAAGGAATGTAGGACTAATCCGAGGTAAAAATTGTGCCATACGTCTCCATCCCTAAACGGTCCGCTCGTCTTTTTCCAAACCAGTTTTGAAAATCAACTGCCAAGGTCTGGTTATACTTTTGTGAAAATTCAGAGTTTGCCACTCCCTTCAATGGGAGCAGCTTTTTGTCCTTCATTGATGCAAACATTTAATTCCGTAGGTGTTTTTCATCAGCTTTCAGAAACCTGTGGAATAAGAAAACCATGAAAAGTATGGTAATTCAGGTTATCATGAATAAGCATGGCAATTCATGTTATCTTACTAATACATTCCAGTTTCCTCAATGTTTTAGTCAGAAGTTGTATTTTAAAATTAACAACAAAAAGAAAGTTGTATGTATTATAATCTGCTTTTAGTGAAATAAAATGTATTTGAGTCTTCAGTATGGCCATCTCTTTTAATTTCACCATCTTCTGCTTTAAGAAAGAATTTTGTATTGATAAGTTAACTTGTTCAAAAAAGGTAAAAGTTGATTATGAGCTGATTAAGTTAAATAAAATATTAATGCAAATGCTTATTCTTAAAAAGGTGAATTTTAAAAATGTATTTTCTGTGTGTCCTGTTTCTTCTTCGAAATCTCTGTAAATTCAACAGGTGACTTTATAGATAATCTAGTAATCAGTGTTTCACTCACCATTTCATGGACCCATAAACTACTGCAATTTTACTTACATGACTCTAGCAACTATTAATGTATGTAAATAACTTGTGAAACATCTACTCTGCTCATATTAGCTCTTTCATGCTAATGATTTATTTTCATTTTCTCCAGGATATAGACCTGCGGCTAACTGGATTTGATTTATAAGAGGGGATTCTGCAGTAAATGGCTGCTCTCTTCATATTGCTGCTATGGAAAACAGAATTGTCAATAGGATATAGTCTGATAAATAGTGCTGAGTGAAGATGCAGCTTCAATAAGTGTGAAATCAATGGAAGATACTTACCGCATGAAAAGCCTTTTGAGATTTTTCTGACAGGCACCTGTTTAGGAAACTTGATCTGTTTCCTTCTGTTGCCCTGTTTTTACACCAGTGGATACAAATCAGATTGCTTCACTGTAGTTACACAACTAATGTGGGACCATGGCCTTTTCAAGATCCATGTGGCTGAACTGTGTATGGAGAGCGATGATAGTCCACCTGTTACATATGGGATTGAATGCCACTTTTGCTTTTTGTATTGGATTTCTGCTTCATGCTGCAGCTGTGTCCTCCCAAAAATTGGATGATACCAACCCAGTGGTGACCACCAACTTTGGCAAGATAAGAGGGATTAAGAAGGAACTTAATAATGAAATTTTGGGGCCTGTTATTCAGTTTCTTGGGGTTCCGTATGCTGCCCCTCCAACCGGGGAGCGACGCTTTCAACCTCCTGAGTCTCCATCTCCCTGGGCAGATATCAGAAATACCACTCAGTTTGCTCCAGTGTGCCCCCAGAACATTATAGAGGGCAGGTTGCCTGAAGTCATGCTTCCCGTGTGGTTTACTAATAACTTGGATGTAGTTTCCACCTATGTACAAGATCAGAATGAAGACTGCCTCTATTTAAATATCTATGTCCCAACCGAGGATGGTGAGTTAACAGCAGGCAAAACAGGGAGATCTTTTTATTTTCCTGTTCTATGTTCTAACAATATTAATTTACATGTTCTGGTAGCATGCATGGCTTTCTTTGTTTGCATGCCAGCATATTACATGTATGCATGCTGCTTTTCTATGTATGCATCTGTCTTTGGTTATTTTTTTTTTATTATTATTTTGTTTTGTTTTGTTTCTGTCTACACCCTTTTTTTTTGCTTCCACAGCACGCATATTTTTAGGTCAAAGTTGGTACCTAATTCTCATTGCCACCCACTGACTTTTGGGAAGATGCATCAACATCTTATCCATTGCATGTGCAGGCACAGCCAGTTGAGAATCTTCCACACCTAATGAAGCAGGTCATATTTAAGTTAGATAGTGGTGTTGCATGCTCCTACTGTCTGTGATGGAGCTCCATGTTATTTTCTAGTCTTCTATTCATTTTTCAGTCAAAAGAATATCCAAGGAATGTGCCAGAAAACCCGGCAAGAAAATTTGTAGAAAAGGAGGTATGTATAAAGTGGACAAAAAAATTATGGGGGAAGGATCAAAACCTTGCAGACGAAGAATGAACAGAGCTGAAAGAGGCTGGTTTGCTGATGCTGTGAAGTGAACTATTAGGGTCTGTCATGTCCTAATGAAGCCAGAAAGGTATTTAAAGAGAGGACCATGTGAAGCAGATGAGAGGATAACGTTTGTAAAGCCTAAACTCAGTTGCACCTGATCATCTCTCTTGCCCTGTCTAATGCTGACCCTATTGGCAGCTTCTGTGTCTCGGCCTCATGGTTCAGAGGCATGTCTGTCGCTTGTAGGTAGATGTGATGTTGTATATGATGATGTATCCTATCTATAGATAGGATGTTGTATATGCATGCATAGGAGGTAGCTCATGTGCCTGGGGCTGGGTACTATGACCATGGAAGTTGCTGGCGCAGCTCTATATTCCAGTGGTACAACCTAACAGCTGTGATGTATTAGAGCAGAGCTGAAAAGCTACATTGTCTTTCTATGTGATACACAGTTTTCTTAGAATAGCGTTAACTTCCCTGAAATGTAGAGGTAAAACACCTTCCCCCCCCCCACCCTTTGTTTACATGCTTCTAAAAGCGAGCACAGATTTCCTTTATTGTCTGACTACATCTCTCTTTGTAAAGCCAAAAATCTCCTTCATAGTGGCATAGGGAAATGTTAAAATATTGTGACATGGTACTTTGGAAACTAAGCTGCTTTCAGAAGCTTTGGAAACTTGACTTCTCCCCTTTTTGTGTTAGATAGCATGGGAGAATTTGCAGATTTCTTTGTGAACATTTGCAAATTACCAAAGTGATTGATACATGATATAGAAGGTGTATTTTGGTACTGATTTAAAGTAGGTTTTTGGTACTGGCTTAATTTTGTACAACTTCACATGTTTGTTTTATGTCAATTTTTTTTTCATCATTTTCTTTAAAATGCTGTGTCACTTAATAACTGGACTACATTTTAATGCAAAATACTTCCTAGAGTAAACAAAGAGTAGTGTGGAGATACACAGTTGCTTGTAATCCACATTTTTATATCAGCTGCTGTATGTCCCTGTAATTCCAGACCAAATAAATTTGAAGAAAGTGTCATAGGAGGGAATTGTTTAGAGTTCGGCAAACTCTATATAAAGTATCTCTTCGGTTTTTTAAGCTGTACCTAGGCATCGAAATGAAGGTGGCTTTATTTTCCAAGGTTTTTGCACTTATGGGTCCTACTGACTCTTAGCTGTAGTTATTTGTTATTAATAGTTAATTGTAGCTGCTCAATGTACAGTTTTTTAAATGTCTATATCCTCTTCCAGTGAATTAAGGCAAATTGTTTTGAAAGTGTGGGACTTTGAGGCAACTTCTATTGGATTATATTGGGGAATTTTTGCTCAGTGCTGTAAAAAAATACAGTTGTTTAAGCTGGATTCCCAGAGTTGGAAACAAAGATAATCAGGCTACTGTGACCAACGTCACTTCTTCACACATCATTCAAGTTAGAATAACTGCTGTCATTTATATGCATTCAATTAATGTGCAGTGCTGCAGCAGTTATTACACAGTTCATCAAGCGTGTGTAATTAGCTGAGCAACTTTCACTTCCTATCACCCAGACGCTGATTCACAAAGTCATAAATAAAGATGCAAATCTCCATCGTTGTTCTCAGAAAGTACTTTGCCTGAGAGAGAATATTAAAAAAATAAAATAAAAATCATAAACATAGCAAGAAAAAAGAGAGGGAGAGCCCAGCAGATGAGAGAGTCATTTTTATTGTCCTATGAGTTTGAAGGAGAATAAAGAGAGTTCTGTTTGGAATTCAGGAGGTACCTTTCCAGTTAAATTCATTGCACACACAGCACAATAAAAAGCAGCAGAAGCCTACCTTCTCCCATTGACAAGTGCAGAGGATTCTTGAATATCTTCAGCCTGGGCAGCTGGCATAGCTGTAGTAATCTCTGTTCTCTGAGTAACTTGTGCTCTACTCATGTGTATATAACCTAAGATTATCCTTGGCTTTGATTGCCCCAATATCTTGTAGTAAAAGAAATCAAGTTGTAGAAAACAGCTGCAGTAGGGTCTCAGCACTTCAGCAGCACCAGCAGCTGGAAACTGCTGAAAGGCCCAACATTCTCTCTTTTGCTGGATTTTTACGTTGTAGTTATTCCATTACATTTAGTGATATAGTGATGAAAATTACTGGAAAGACGAAATACTTAAATAAGAGGCAGACTTTTACACCATCTTTTTAATTAATAAAGTGTAGATTAATTCAAAGTGACCAAACCAACAACTGTATGCTGTTGTGTATATGTTTTTTTCTTGCTGCATGAACAAGATTGAATTAGAGAAATAAATTACTATCTAAACTGTCATCTGAAGGACATAAGAAACTTAAAAATTTTGAAATAGAGAGTAATCTGATGAAGGTAGATGCAGAAATGAAAGGTATTGTATTAATGAGTCATAGTAGAGATTGTAATGAGCATTATAACCATTACCCCCCGTTGATGGGATTTGGATGTGCATGCTGCAGAGACTGCAAAATGGTAGGCTGGAGCTGGGTGGAAAGCTGTAAGACAATACAGTGTGCTTTTTGATAAATGTGGGTACCTGTGAGCACCTGAGGGTCAGAGGTGACTGACACCATTACAGGTACACATACAAGCAGAAACCTCCCTGCTGGCTATAGCTGGCTGTAGGAAATCTGTGCAAAGGCATCTGATTAACTTTGTGGTTTTTTTTAGAGGCTGGACTCCATAATTCTAAATTTTAATAGAGCCTAGGTACCTGTAGGTACTATCATTTTACTGATATTCTCTATATTATTGATTTTTGTGGTATTTCCTGAAACTCCTGACAAACTTTTGCATCATTTCTAGGGAATACAAAAGTTGTTTTCTACTCTCTTTGATATTTCAGATCTCTATTTTAATGTATAGTCTCAGGATGAATATTTTACTTGTGATCCAGTATGATAGGTTAACTCCTTACCTCCTGGGAGTACTGTTCACCTGGTTTAGCAGCATGCCTATGTTCTTCTAATACTCTACATTAATTTTTTTGCATTGCAATGGTTTGCATTATAAATTTCCCAATGACAACTGCATAAAGAAGATGTGAAAAATTGTCACTAACATGACCACAAAAAAAAACCAAAAAACCAAAACCAAACAAACAAACAACACAGGTGTTGTGAGCTGTGAATTTGGGATGATGTTTTGCTCTTGCTCATGAACATGTATTAAAGCCTTCATTTTGCCTGAAGATAGCTGAATGTGAAAGTGTGGAGGTCTAGCTTTTGTAGAGAAAATGATCTATACTCAGTGTCATGGAATTAGGCACATGCAGTTTTGGATATGTTAGTATTTGTAAAAGAATCAGGAGTAGAATAAGGAGAGAAAACACTTGCTTCTTGCTTTTATGCTTAGGAATTAGCAGTGGCTAAGAGACCACCCAAGATCAGTGACTTCTTCACAAGGGGATTTAGATTCCTATTCTAGTCAGTGCAGTGAATAAATTTTGAATGCAAAGAATCATGATCTGAGCTACCTTATTTGAGAATGTAGGATTAGACAGCTCTATTAATATTTATGCCTCCTAATGGGCTACTTGATTTTTCAGAGCAAAGCTTCCAACACCATACTTTCTGGATTATGGCTGTGGTTACTATGGATGCATAGAGACACATATACAAATACAAATACAAATATAAATAAATATATACACATACATACATACAAATACATTATTGGAAACAAAAAACAAATCACAGTGCTGTAATCTCATCCTGCTTTGATCATTCACTGTTTTCAATAGAGAATATGTTGCATCAGTTGTGATTCCTAAATGGCACTGGTAACTTGAAGGATTTTAAGTTTAGCAATGTGAAATATTATTTACAAATAGAAACAGAAAGGAAAATAGCCCAGTTTATTTTGGAAAAAAAATTAATGCAACATGTGCGGTTCCTACGGACTTAATTAAATTAACTTCTTTCTGTATATGTTTCAGCTCTGAAGTCAACCAGAAAAAGTAGACAAGTAGAGATCTGTTGAAATGTGTATTTCCACTGGTAAAATTTGTCGATCAGACTTTTTTTTTTCGTAAGTATTGAATGTAGAAAATCATACAAAAATAATGGCCTTGTAGATGGTATATTGTCGAAAATAGTTTGAAATACTGTTTCTTCATCACCGTGTAAATGAAAAGTATGAAATCTAAGGTGTGAACCTCCATCACAGTTGACTGAGCTATGACAAAATATGTTGCATTGTCAGTAGGCTAAGAACATTCATTTGCAGGCCATTACAAGGGCTCATGGTGACTTGAGAGTGTCAAAGCCCAAAGAACTAACTTACTGCATGTTTTAGTGTATATCAACCATTACAGAGATTGATTACATATTTAATTAGATTACATATTTTCATTAGGCCACATAGAGAATTCATAATAAAGTACTTGCCTCTGGTATGTTTGTGTCAGTAGTTAGCTGCCCACATCTGGAGTTTCTCTCCCATTCACTCTTGCTGGCTCCTGGCTGAAGAACCCTCATCCTCATTGTGGCCTCAGGAGGCCAAAAATCATCCTGTGGTATCAGCAGGCACAAATGTAGTCCATAATCCTGAACTCCAGTGCTATGCACTAAGACACCGAGATTGTTCTGTTTTTTGTTCCTTTTTGAAGCACTATATTCCTGGTTTTCATCCCTCAGATAGCACTGCAGTATTTCCTATTATACTGGTAATACATCGAAGAAGATAATGAAGCAAACATTGTCTTGTACAGACCTTTTCATCCTTTCACAATCTAAAGCTGTTAGTGTCAGTTAGCAGCATTTTTCAAAGATGTGCAGTAGGTTTATGTCATACTAAAAATAAAATGTCTAAACTCTTGATGTATTTTCTCCAGTCCACTTTCTGAGCCAATGCTTGACAACAGAAAACTTTGCAGACTGGATTTTAGGACTTCAGTCATCTTAAATGCCATCAACACTGGACAACATCCTCTGAAAATGTCTGGTTATTCAGGCTCTGAGCTCTTGCTGACCACACAGTCATTGTGCTGTCATTGCTTCGTTCATATACCTTGACAGTGCTTATAGCTCTAACAGGTCTTAAATTCTGATCTAATTCCATTCCTTGTCCATTATTTTACTGCTTGCTTTTCATGTTTCTACGTCCGCCCACACACAGGGTCTAAAATAGTACTGTTACCCTGATAATACTAAGTCGGATAAAACTGATTTGTGCTTCTTCCCCTGGCCTTTCCCGGACTGGACCAATGGCACTTTGTCAGCAGCTGTGAGATGGTTTTCTTTCAATCTGCTACTAATTTATAATTTAAAGCCAGAGTGGACAAATATTATAAAAAATAGTTACATAAATATATTTGTATCTTTTCAGGAAAAACTAATATGGCCTTTGGATAGCTACTGTTTTCTGCTCAGGTTTTTTTTTGTAATTTTTTCCCTTTGCTCCTCAGCATTCATGCTCTCCAATTCTTTGTTTCCTTATAATCCACAAGGATACAAATAATTTTAGTGTTCTTTCAATATTTTTTAAAGTTTGAAACATGTTCACATGTCATACCATTCTTAAGGATCATCTCAATTATAATGTTAATAATCTGCTTATAACTTTAATATTGCTCCAGTGTAATTTTTTTTTCATATTCTTTTAACTTGTAATTCTTTAGCCCTTTCTATTTTTACTTACTTTATGTTGTCAAATTTACATGTCTTCTCTAATTTGATATGTATGGTATTATTAATTATACTCTGCATTCAGAACCTAACTGCTTTAATAAGCTTAACGTAAGTAAGGTTTGTTTTGGGGATATCACACCAATTCCTTCTTTTTTAATATTAATATCTCTTGTTTTACTTTCTCCTGCTTGTAATAGCGAAGACTTATCCTACACAGAAGCAGTGCTTGACAATACAAGGATAAGGGAAGTGGGACAAAGCTGCCTTTAAGCCATTTTTGCACCTATATTCTGACATACTGCTGGGCCCAGAGGCATCTCTGGCCAGAATCGGAGCCATCACAGGGCTGCTCTGAGCGAATGCAGAGTTGCAAGACACATGGCAGTGGCATAGTGCAGGTGCTGCAGCTGATTTTCCCTTCCAGAGTTTTGTCAAAGCGTGTTGAAATATTTCAGCAGCAAAAGTAAATCATGTCGCTAAATTCTCTGCTGTGGGAATTGTTTTAATATCCCTTTCTACTATGATAGAAGTAATCGAGATCTGCCCTGGTGGAGTTTTCTATATGCTTTTTATTGAGGGTGGCTTTTGCCTTTGCTATTCATGCAAATAGTACAGTAAATGAACCCTAAGTTTAGTCTTAGGAATGTGAAGAGAAGCAAAATACCTGGCTGAAGAATTTCTGGTTCTTCAAAGCTGATAAATCTCTGAAAGAAGTTCCTTTATTGAAATACCTTGTAAAGGTCCGTGCACCAAGAGAGAGAGAGGGAGAGTAAATCTGCAGAATTTCTGTTAGCAGGGGTATAGCTGGTAGATCTGACCAAAAAGACACATTTGGGGGTAAGATCACCGCCATTATCACTAGTAAGCTTTGGCAGTTGAGCTGGAGTGCTGTGCCCTGAAGGAAGGAAGGCTTGCAGTCCCACAGCAGCTGTCAGGGACTCCTCCACTCCTGGACCTTTTCCCAAGTATTTTGTGGTGGTCCAGGATCAGTCACTTTATGCTGCAGAGGAATCTGAACACAGTTTGTCTGCTTCTGTGGGCATTATTCACATCTTCCTTCTCTCAGTAATAATTTACTCTTCAAGGTCTTGTGAGATGCTGAGCTATAGGATTGTAAGGTTTGGGCTACATTTATGTCAGTGGATTTGGATCAGACCCTACAGAGGTGAAGATATTCAGAGGTCCCTCAATATGATTTAATAATTGACTAATTTTCTGAATCCTTATTTTATAATATGAGGAAAATCACATATAGTATGTAAGAAAAGTGTCGAGGGAGGTTCTTCTACTCTGCACTAGTGAGACCACATCCCAGGATCACAGGATCACAGGATGTCAGGGGTTGGAAGGGACCATGGAGATCTTTGAGTCCAACTCTCCTGCCAGAGCAGGACCATATACTACAATCTAAGCTAGCATAGGTCACACAGGAATGCATCCAGGTGGGTCTTTGTTGCTTATCTGCTAGTTGCCGGAGGAGGAGAAAGAGTGAGAAGAGACGATTTTCTTCACATAGATGCCAAGAAGC
>JAOEGS010003836.1:10579-26829 GCA_025447755.1 Corythornis vintsioides
TGTTTTACAAACAGCTGCCACCAAGGTCACAGCTGGTGGGAGTCTTTGCAATCCCATGAGAAGGAAAATTCCAGGCACTAGATTTTAACATCCACATGTCTTGAAATCTCCAGAGAAGGAGACTCCAGAACCTCTCTGGGGAGTCGGTTCCAGTGCTCTGTGATCCTTACAGTAAAGAAGTTCCTCCTCATGTTGAGATGGAACCTCCTATGCTCCAGTTTCCATAATCTCTTGTCCTATCATAGGGCACAAGTGAGAAGAGGTTGCCCACCTCCTCCTGACACTCAGCCCTCATATTTAGAAATATTTATTAAATCCCCTCTCAGTCTTCTCCAGTCTAAAGAGCCCCAGGTCTCTCAGCCTTTCCTCTTAAGACACGTGTTCCAGTCCTTTAATCACCCTTGTAGCCCTCCGTTGGACTCTCTAGTAGATCCTTGTCCCTCTGGAGCTGGGGGGGCCCAGAACAGGATGCAATATTCCAGGTGAGGTCTCACAGGGCAGATTTGAGGGGAAGCAGAACCTCCCTAGATCTGCTGGACACACCAGTCCTAATGCACCCCAGGATACCATTGGCCTTCCTGGCCACCAGGGCACATTGCTGTCCCATGGGTAGCTTGTTGTCCACTAGGACTCCCAGGTCCTTCTCCATGGGGCTGCTCTCCATCAGATCACCTCCCAACCTATACTGGTGTATTTTATTATTCCTTCCCAGATGCAGAACTCTGCACTTAGCCCTGTTAAACCTCATTAAGTTCTTCTGGAATATTGTGTTCAGTTCTGAGGGACAGGGAAATACCATAGAGAGCCCAATGGAGAGCTATGAATACAATGAAGGGATTGGAACATCTCTCTGATGAGGAAAGGCTGAGAGCCCTGGGACTGTTTAGCCTGGAAAAGGGAAGACTGAGAGGGGATCTTATTAATGTTTGTAAATATCTGAAGGGTGGGTGTCAAGTAGAAGGGGACAGTCTCTTTTCAGTGGTGCTGTGTGACAGGACAAGAGGTAATGGTCACAAGCTGAAGCACAGGAAGTTCCACCTCAACATGAGGAAAAACTTCATTGTGAGAGTGACAGAACCTGGAACAGGCTGCCCAGAGAAGTTGTGGAGTCTCTTTTCTAGAGACTTTCAAGACCCACCTGGATCTGTTCCTGTGTGGCCTGCCTTGGCTGTTTTTGCTCTGTCAGGGGAGTTGGACTCAGTGATCTCCAGAGGTCCCTTCAAACACCTAACATTCTATGATTCTGTATAGAGAGAAATAATCTAGTAAGGAGGAGAGACAACCATTTATTATTTGTATTTGTTTTCTGGAAAGCTTCCATT
This sequence comes from Corythornis vintsioides, assembly GCA_025447755.1. NCBI lineage: Eukaryota > Metazoa > Chordata > Aves > Coraciiformes > Alcedinidae > Corythornis > Corythornis vintsioides. The sequence continues at coordinate 11,902 of JAOEGS010003836.1, forward strand.
TGTTAAATTTCACCCTTTTTGAAAAGGCCTTCTTTAATTATTAGCTGAGAATCAGGTATTTATGTAATTACCATAATTATATTAACACATCTAGTGTACTTGCAATTATTTAATTAAAAATTGTAATTATTATACAATTATAGGGGATAATGATGTCCTTGTAACATGTTGCAGAAACCCTAATTAAATGGTGGCATAAATGAATTGGAAGTGATTTTGAAGTTTTGAATTTTTTTTTAATCAGAAATATCAGAAGTCATTCATCCACATTATAAACTGTCAGTAAAAGCCCTCCAAAGTTATTTTGAGAAAAGATTTCACAGAGCTCATGGAAAACGATTTGTCTCTATTGCCTTGCTGTCTTTACTTTGTGTTCTCTATATTCTTACACCTAAAATCTGCCTGGAGATTATTAATGGAAAGGTGCATTGTGTAAGAACAAGATTTCACAGACTGTTGAATCTTTCTAGAAGGTTCAGCTCAGAGCAAATGGGATCTATGTGCAAGCACAGTCTGTATTTAGACATCCTTCTTCTATGCGGAGGTAAAAACCTATCCAACAATTGGTTCAAGATGATGAAAAAGCTCAATGAAATTATAAAGCGGGTTTTAGTATGTGTTGAGTTTCAGTCATCTGCTTATATATCAGAATGTCTGAATAGTTCAACCCCATGTGTTGGGGAAAGAGAAAAAAAGTTGCCCTTGTAGCACAGATGTGTGTGATGCTCCAAGCACAGGAGGGTGGACTAAGCAGAGTGGATAGAGAGAAACCCTGTGGAGCCATCTCCCTTTCTTTCCTCTCAAGTGGGCAGGGAATGGTGACCAAGGATAACATATGCCAGAATCTACCAAAATCTCAGGATCACAGATTTCCCATCCTCTTTCGTATCAACCTTCTGTAGCATACAGATGATCTCTCTTCTTTACTGCAGTGAATTTTAAAAGTCATTGAAAATGGCAGGCATATATAATTTTTAGGCTTATTTTATAAATCTGTATTTTTATTTTTTGGTGGGTTTTGTTTGTTTGTGTTTGTTTTTGTTTTGTTTTGTAAATATCTAATATGTTCTTAAGTGATGAATGTAGAACAGTGTACCTATGGCATGACTGGCAACCACACAACCACCCCTTCCTATGACATCTGCCTTGGTTTTGCTTCAAAAGACAGCAGCACCTCACTGTCGGGCTGAGGCTCTGGACATACTGGAGCTATGTACAAACCAGCTGGAGGGCCTTCCAATTCTCCTGCATCCGGCTGCTTACTACCTACATACCAACCGGGGCTCCTCCTCCAGTCCTCGCTCCCAGTTTTGTTAGGGGAATGACTTATGCACATTCTTCCCAGTTACTTCAGATGCATTACAGGCAGGTTAGAGAAACCTTCTGTTTAGTTTACTTAATTCCCATCATCTCATTTTTCCTCAAGCCTGCTTAAGGAGGATTTGCAGGGTCTACTCTAATGCAGAATTTTAATATTCCACAAAAGGATGGAAACAAAGCTCCAAAAGACATAACATCCTGGAGGTAGCAATAGTGTCTTACAATGCCCCAGATAAAAGGGGAGAAAGACCATCCATCTATGGGCTGGAGAAGACCTCCCTGTTTGTACCATCTTGTATCAAGGTTTGTTGCTGAGGCAGCCAGCACAAGAACTCATTTGTTCATGTCTTTGTGGTGCTTTTCTTAGGACATACTGCCCTTTAACCAGGAGCTGAGCACCATCGTTGTTAAGCTCCCTTCCTGTGCCCTGGCAGGGATTTTTCTTTTTAGTTTCTGCTAACACTACTCTTTCCTTCTCAGTCTTTAATATATTAGCTTTAATGTAGTGAACAGGCAAACATACCATTCACCTGCTGGATCTAGCTGAACCAAGGAGAATTTAGTCTCTGAAAATCCTCATTTCCAAAGCAATAGCTTTAACAAGGTGCACCCGATGGTAAGGGAATATATTTATTTGTGCATATGTGTATATGTATACAGTCATAAACAGATTAGAAAGCTCAAAGAAAAGTTAGGATAGTTTGTATTACTTGACTGCAAAATTGTTATTGATGCATATATTGCCATATTTATTTTGAAGTGACAAAAAGATTTGGGATTTTTGGGGTTTTTTTAATCTTAGTTCAGCTGCTGAAGCCCATGTCTAAAATACTCATGTGAACCAAACATAAGCTTTTGCACATTTACCTGCTCCCAGACTGCTTTCTTAACAATAGTGGCCTGTGATCTGTGTAGCTCTTTGGATCCATGAAATATACTGCTCTGTGGCTGGTGTAGAGGCAGGTTTATTTGGGGAAATTTCACAAGAAGTCACCAACATTGTATCATCTTAATCCTTTCCGTGTTTCTTTATGATGCTACACTTAGATGAAGTAGCTCTCCCTATAAATCAATTAACAGCAGTGCTATGTGGAACAAGAAAGAGAATTTAGTTCTATTTGCCACACTTTTCAGTCATTAACTGAGCTGTTCGTTAATGACGACTGGATTACTATTGCTGGAAACAATAACTTTTGAAACAAAAAATAATTGCTCTACTAAAGTGCTCAATCACCTGCAGTCTCTTTTAGATAAGTCTCCATAGCTGAAGTCTCGCATAAAGGAAGAAACAATAGATGCATAGATTGTCTTTAAGTGCCAATAAACCCTCAATTAACGGGCAGTTCTTGCAGTATTGCAGGGTACAGTTCAAGTATTGAAGTTATTACCTGGCCAAAAGTACTTTATGATACCAGATCGTAGGAAATGAGTGCTTGAGTTCTACAGAGACACAGATGATTGCTGAGCAGGTCACAATAAAAGTCCACCCCATCCCGGATCTGGCCCTGCTAGCAGAAATGCTTCGTGTCCCCTCCTGTGTGCATTCAATTCTGTACCATTCACATGTGAACGGGAACATTGCCCCTTGAACTGTAAAATGGTCATGTGTTTTTGACAGCCTGATTTTGTTTCTTTTCCTGACATCTTTGAAAGATGGCTGCCCAAATGTGTTTAGACATGAGAAGGATGGTCACTTGCAGAAGTGAGCTGGGAGACAGAAGATGAGCAGGAAGCAGCAGTCAAGTCTGACAGTAGTGAAGGCTCCTAATGCACACGTTGAAGCAGGTGCACACTGCCAGGCAGTGTGCAAACCAAGCATGGAAGTAGGAAAAAAAGGCTCTTTCCCTTTAGGCAAAATAAGACCAAAAAGAAGGCAGTGCACAATTCATCCCTGCAGTTTTTAGTGGCTGAAACAAATTTTCTCTCCAGAGTTTTCTAACATATATTAGTTGCTGTTTTTCTGCCCAGAGCTTTGACATACTCAACAACAAGTTAGTTTCGCTGAATATCAGCACAACAAGCAAGCAGCATTCAAATGAGAGAAGAAACAAAGAATTTACCAGAAATGCTCCATATCCCTTCATGCTTGATATTGGCACTGTGTAAGTGGTCTGGATGTTCACCTCTCTGTCCAGCACCAGGGCATGCTTTGGAGGTCCTGTCACAAAATAGGCTTGACCTAAGGCAGAGCAAAAGCTAGCCCTTAATATTGCTTGATTAAAAATAAACAAAACTCAGCAGTAAGTCAGATTTTGGTATATATTTGCATTATGAATATTCTTCTAAATGCTGTCGCTTCCTTAAAGAAGTACAGTGGTTTCTTTTGGATTTTAAGTGACTTTGGATTGAAATTCTGTGTGATTATCTGGCTCAGTGAATACTGTTGTTATTATTAGCAATTTTGGATGTTAACCTCTTCACAGCTGAAATCTCTTAAGTGCAGTGTGACATGGTACCAGCACTCAGGAACTAGAAAGGTTAAGAAGCCATTGAAACACATTCAGGAAATGTCGTAATTTTCAGGCTGATGAAGTGCTAGCCTGGAAGAGAACAAAGAAATGATAATAATAATTACATTTACTTTATGCTTGCAAGACAGTTTGAAGGAGAGTAGGCCATAGACAGTAGCTCATTTTTGGTTCTGCCCCCATTAGTTATGTCACAGTCTTGCTTTCCTTCTGTAACCCCAGAAATGTGCTGTTTAAATGGAACTTGGTTGAAGAGGGATGATTTGACACAAAGCCAAATGTCCCTTTCCAGCCATTCTGGACCTCACTAGCCTTTTCCCATTCCCTCCCTCCTCCCCTGTCTAAGCAACATCTGTCCCTCTCCCTCTGGTGAACTTGTGTGACTCTATTTCAAGTATAGATTTAGTTATTAAATCTTGAGATAAAGTATGGATCTCTTCCACTAATCAGATAGTACAGTGATTAGAGCCATAGAAATACTTGGAGAGATCAATTAGATTAGATTATCAAATCATTATACGCAAACCCTTAAAGACAAAGCAATAGAAAGTAATCTTGTGTCACTGTATTTCTTCAGAAAATATTTATACTCTCCTATTGTCTGTTTGCTTCTGTTTTTTTTAAATGTGTTAAGATAGCAGTGGCACCAAGCCTCCTGCTCAGAACTGGGCTGGAGGACAGAATAAACCAATTTTGACAGTAAAGCTCCCTCTGTGATGCTGGACATAGGCTAAAACACATTATTGCTTGTACTCTGGGTGAAAAAATACATGCATATGGAAATCTTGCTTTATAAAACAACTGGCAGTTTCTTGAGGGAGCTTATCTCAGATTTCTGGGGTTAGGTGGGAATCTGCCTGTTCTCTTGCCAGCCTTTTATTACCTCTCATCTCATTCTGTATTTATTATTATGGCTGTGGAATCTTGTTTTGACTACTTCTATTGCATAAACTCAGTGTTATGAAGCATCACTAGCTAATTCAGATAAAGGTCTGTGATTCATTCTTTGGTAGCTTGTTTTCTGTGCTCCTGTGAGAAGGGTTTTCCAGTGTATTACAGCCATTTGAACTGGTCCTAAGCCTTGAAGTTGTGTTTTCTGCAGCCTGTAGTGTCATTCTCTTAACATGTATATATATGAGCTTTTCTTTATTAATATATATTTTAGTAAGTACTCCAGCTAATGTTAATATGCTGTTTTCATGAGAGAATTGGCAGAATAGTATGTATCAAAGGCAACAATTAGTGTATTTTCATTTGACTTGTTCAGCCTATTAGGTTGTTAAATTTTGCATAAAAAATCATTAGCATGTTTAATTTGGGAAGGAGGCTCTTGGAAGAGGACTCATGGATGTAAATCAATCCATGAGGAGGCTCTCATACAGTATTACAACAGCAACTAGAGCTCTGAAATACAATGAAATATTTTCCCCTATTATTAACTGTAAATTAAAGGAGGTGAAAGAAACTGCAAGATTATCACTGACTTAATTGTTAACAAAGAAACTTTTGGTGATTTTTTTTCTAATATTAAAATCTAGAGCAAGTTTGTAACAGATTCTTGTCTTACAGAATACTGGCATATTTTTGCCTGTTTGCAACTGCACCTGCTGTTTTTTCAGTGAAGGTGAAGGAAATCCAAATCAGCCTTGACATAATGTAGTTCATGGTGTGGGTTTTTTTTTTTCCCTAGAACCAGTTCAAGATCCATTGTATCGCAAGCAGTGTTGCAGCTGTTGGGAATGTTGCTTGCTACTTCAGAATTACCTGAAGTTGAAAAAGTGACATAAAAGACTGTGAAGTACCTATTTCTCCATCTTCACTGGGAGCATGTGACCTGACATTCTGTCACATTAGGAACAGTTATCTATTATGGAATAAATTTAAACGGTTTGGATTTTGACCAATTAAAGTCAAAGAGGAAAGGTCAGAATTCAACACCAAAATAGAACAAATATTAACTGAATATTCTATCGTGTGGTAGATAATCAGAGTCTTTGTGTGCCCTGCTGTGCCAGTATCTGTTCAGGAGCTAGTCTTTATCACTCTTTTCTAAAAGAGAACTCATTTTGAAGACTTCACTGCATTAAAATCAAGTAATTTACTGTCCTCTTTTTTTTTATGTGTTTTATGATGTTTTGCCTGATTAAGCATTCAGAGCTGGAACCTAGTGGCTTCTGGTTTTGTCCCTGCACTTTTCAGGTTCAGATTTCTTTGAGTGCAGTTATTACTCTTTGGAACCAAAGTATTTGACTGCCTTCATAAACTAGGATATTTAGTGGAAAAACTGACATAAATGTCAGGATTACATTATTGATTATTTTGAAGGCACAAAACTCCATAAAGTCATTTCCACTGTGCCCCACTGGAAAGCATCTGTACCCATTTGTAGTCAGGGGGTAAACTCGTTGCCATATAAAAGTCAATAATGAAATTCAAGTTTCACAAGACCAGGCCCAAATTGCCATCTCTAGAAGGTGAACAGACTTACAGACTTAATCTTAGAGGCAGATACAGGGAATTTGAGTGTTCCATAGATTTTGAACATTTCACCTAAGATATATAAATGTCTTTTCCCTTTTGTTTTCCTCCATTCTTATGTTCTTGAAATAATTTCATACCTGTGTTGTATTATAGCCTCTCCTGTAATAACAGATGTCTTTGGCCCTTTTCTCTGTTTCCTGCTGTCATAGTCTCACTGTGTCTGATTTATTTTTATTTCATGTTTCCACTTTTTTTTTTTTTATCAGTTTTAGAGACATTTATTATATCTTCATGGCTACAAAATTATGAGCTATTCACTTGACAGTGTATCATTTAATTTTTGCCTTTCCACTGAAGATGGAGAAACTAAGATAAAAGAAGGGGCTTCTGCTAAGTCACACAAACACAGAGGAGAAAGGACTGTGTATCAACATGGAGCTGAATTTAAAACAGACCATTCTTTTTGTCACATGTTGGTTTTTGGTTTTTTTGGCTGAGCTGTTTATGATGCTCTTGGGCTGATTTTATGGTTCACGCAGCTGAAGCAATGCTTCTTGTCGTTAATTCCTGCACAACTTCATCCTGATCTTTCTTAAGTGCAAGTGTTTGTCAGGTCAGTTACCCCCCACAGGGGTGAGAATCACATCTTACCTTAGCCCATGAAATATTTTCTACCTCCCAGTTGCCTTGCTACCTTACAGCCTCCAAACAGGGAAAAAGAAAGGGTTGCTGCAGCTTCTATTAATTATTTATGTGCTGCTATCAAACATTCCTAGAGTGCTGTAAATTTACAGGTTTTAGTACAAACTTGGAGAAAGCAAGTTCCCTGATCTGAAGAATTTACAGTGAAGAAAAGACAACAGAGGTGAAGATATAAAGCCAGTGGTTGTAGTAAAGTAATGCAAGGTGCAGGAGTTTTGATCAGAAGGGATTGTGAGAATACACAGTGCGAAGGAGAGCAGGGACACTTGGATGAGTGCACAGGGTGCCCGAAGAGGAGAAAGAGGCAGCAGTAGAAGCCAGTAACAAATAATGTACAGGGATTACAAGGAAAGCAAAAGGATTGACCTGATTTGTGTGTTTACCACTCAGTGTCTTAGTGGTGCTCTTTCAGCTCCTGAATATAATCATTTAACTCGATGGGTGGCAGAGGCAAGTGCCTGCTTCAAATGGAGACTGACGTGATCAAACTGGTCTTTCCCTCCACCATGTCTAGTTTATGTGTAGCCAGTTAATGACTGTTTCCAAAAGCCATAGGAAACAAGAGGAAATTAATTCCCTTTGGAGGAATTAATGACACATTCAGCCGCTAGCACAAGGCTTTATTTGGGCTGGTGAGAGTAGCCACTGTATTTCTGTCCTTCCCAGAGGCAGCAGCAGTGTGATGGCCAAGTGCTGTATCAGATGTCCATTGACACTGTTTTTTTAACTTGGTCCCTAATCTCATACAGAACTGTTATCATTTCCCCTCCTTTTTTTTTTTTTTTTAATATGATTTTATTTTAGATGCATAAAGGATGAACACAGAGAGCAAAAGTATATATAAACAACATGAAGTAATCAGAGGTGAATAGGACAGATTTAGCTGACAGAAATCCATAGCTGCTGACATTATTTTCCAGTGACTTTGTTAAGGTAGCACATATTGTGTGGCAATGGATGCTTTGTTGTAGTGTGACCACTGTTTTACATCACTTGAAAGAACAGAATATTAAATGGCATAACCTGTGATATAATAATCAACCATAGCATAAAGAAATCAACATGTCAGAGTGTCGCTCTGTCTGGCCTTATTCTGGTCAGTGCAAAGGGCTGCTCTAAATCACTTCTGACCATATTTTCAAGCATCACTTCTTTTCTGATCGAATGCTGTTCATTGTGCTGAAGAGCCACAGAATATATTCAGGGACCCAATCCACATGTATTTAAGGCCCTTGCTTCAGCATGTTCCTAAGGAGGGCAGTCTTGGGACATGGGGTTTATCCAGGGGTGGTGCAAGGTGGGCATTGGTTTAGAGTTTTGCCTGGTGGTAATATTGCCATTTACTGTTACAGCAGCAGGATTTGTCCCATAGTTTGTTGAGGGACACTCTTAGGGACCGTAAAGCCCCTGGATATTGTTATGGCAGCTTAAAATGGTTGTAAAAGGTCTGTAAGTCTGGTTATAGTATTATAAAATAGGCATAATTGTAGTCACTGTATGAATTCCAAGTAAGATGAATATTTATTTGATCATTCTATTTCACCCTGAGCTAAGATGACTTGGCTGTTGGTGTTCTCTACTTGCATTTATTTGCTTATTTGCTCTAACTTTCTTTTCACTAACTTTAAGGGAATATTGTAAGATACAGGAGTACAGCATCTACATCTAAGTCTGTGGATGAAAAGATCAGCCAAAAGCTATGCATGGGAATGAATACATAATTAGCAACCTTGTACTTGCCTGTTATAACTAAACAGCATTAGAAAACAGAATATTTGACTGTAATGTAAGTTGCAGTTACTTCCCTGCCAGGGTAGTAATCCTCTTGAGGCTGCCATCTATTGCAACTTGAGCAATTGCTAATTGCTTTCATAAAAGCAACAGCTTCAATTATATTTTTAGTTTGTCACCTGTACGGCTTTATATTTGCATGTGTTTAGCAAGGCATTCATGCGATGGTGAAAAAAAAAATGAGGAAACAATCCTAGAAAACCGGAGATTCACATTTCAATTGTATCATTGAACGTGCTGAAGCCATGTAACTTTCTGGTTTGTACCTATCAGGCTTTCAATTTGGAGAAGAGGGGAAAGTGCAGTGTTTGGCCGAGTGTGAACACTGCCCACACCTCCCACTGATTGCCTGATTTTGCACTTGGCACCGCTGAATTGTTGCTCCACAGGTCAAGTGCTTACTATTTGTTAGCTGCTTTTGGTGTGAGACTTCATGGATCCTGTGACAGGCCCGAAACACTGACTGTTCAAGCAGATGTTAAATGCTTAGTGGGTTTGTAGGAAGAACTGATGTCCCTGAAAACAGACTTGTCTGAAAGTAGAAAGGACCTTAACAACACATCTGGGGTTCACCTTGAGCTTTGCAGAAAATCAGGTTTGGATACAGTGTGTCTGGCTGGAGCTGATGTCTCCTCTGAAGAGGAGATACTTACAATGACTTTTTCTTTGTTGGAGTCCTCATGTTATTTCTTCTGGCAGCAGATGCAACAAAATTATTGTACTTATTTTAAATTTTATATGTCATCTTAATGGCCCAGAATTTTTTTTTAAAAGTGGTTTAGATTGTGTGGCATACAGTGACAACTACATTAATGTCAGTGTTTCTGTGAACACAGCTTTCCAATGTCCATACTCGTTTTATTGTCTGTTGTAGGCAGGGTTGAACTGCTTTATTGTTTTGCTCTTTTGATGAATCAGAGTCATTCCTAACAGTAATAAAAGAGAGACCTGAATTGGCAAAAAAAAATCTGATCCTTAATCGACCTTATCTTGCTGCCAGTCTGATGTAATCCGGATTCTGATGTGATCTTGCCCTCCTTTCTTGTGAATAGTGAAAGAACTCTCTTTGATTAAAACCTTAGCTTTCCTAATTTAAAAAAAAAAAAAAAAAAAGTCAGGCATTTTCCCCTTTGGGAATACATTTTATTGGTTTGCACAATTAAAATTGCTTTCACTTTTTAAATTGAATGTGTTGCTGATAACACTCTGCGGTCTTGGATACATATGTGTCTTTGTGCATATGGTGGAGCCTATAGCTGTAGAAAGCTGCTTCAAGTGCAGTATAGCACCTAAAAAGTCTGGTACCTAACAGTTTTGGGAGGCAGCTGCAGATCCCTCTTTCTTTTTTTTTTTTTTTTTTTTCTTACTTGCAGGAAGAAAGAAACTGTGTTATGTATTTTTAACAAAATGGTATTCGGATTAAATAATTATAAGACAGGCTTGTAGTAACCTACTGATTACTTTGTGCTTGGGAGTTACTCTTGTAGTAGCTGAAATAATTGTTGCAGTGGTGATACAGAAAATACATGGGCTTTATTAAAGAACGATTTCTAGATTAAATCAAGATGAATTTTTAGATTTTGTAAATTAGCAACATAAAAATTATGGATTTTCAATTCTATTACTATTTATTACACTACAATTCTTTAGATTTCTGTATCTCAGATACTCCATTGTGCAATAACACAGAGTTGTCTAAAATGGAAATTAACTTGGACCCAACTGAAATCAAAATGAAGCGATTTTTTAATTTTCATTCCTCAGACTTACAGAAATACATAAATTAGAAAAGTCATAAAATCATAGTAATTAGACTTGAAAAATTCTTGCTACTTTAAACATCATGGATAGTTTTAGGAATAAAAATGTGCAAACTTCTTTAAAGAAAAAATGATAAAAACATTTAATCCTGTATTACTATAAAAATTTAATAGCAATGCAACATTGAGGATTACAATCCAGCTTTCAGAAGTGCTTCTGCCATGTCGTATCAGTCTTCTCCTCATCCTCTATACTGTTCTAGACCATAGTTTATGGTACAGTAGATTTTTCAGAGAAAACAAGAAGTGCTCCTTTCTGCAGGGAAGGAAGAATTTCCCCACTGGCTATACTGGTGCTTTAAGACCAGTGGGTCAATAGTTATCAACCAAATGCACTCTTTAGTTAATGAGTTAGAGATATATATATATATTAGTATACATCCTATAGTCATTTTATTATAGCAATCTGAGATGTTTTGGCTGAAATGCCTAATATAAATATTAACAAGTAATTATGCATATTATTTGGAAAAGAGAAAAAAAGAGAAAATTATTTTCTTTGTGTGTGCAAAAAAAACATTGAAAGGTTTGAAAGTTTAATCTTCTTAAATTTATTTTTACTTATCTTGGACAGAGAGGAATATTTGATTTAGCTAATTCCAGAGCTTTTAGGGGTCATTTTAGGGATCAGGGAAAAACATCTCAGTTATCTGGATTGGGGGGATCCTAACTTTAAGTAAGAGACCAAGACTTCATTTGTCAGAAATATTTTTTGTTTTTAGTATTCTCTGTTTCTGAAGTGAAGTTTTACTAACTGCTTCTGAGTTGATAAAATATTTTCCTGGCTGCTGTAGTCTTTTCCTGACCCACATTTCTAATGTGAAAAACAAGAGGAGCTTGTGTATTTTGAAACTATTTTGAAAACCAAAGCAAACTTTTTTCATATATATAAGCTACAGAGGAGGGAAAAAAGGCACACCCTGTTTGTTTCTTTTCCTCTCCTATGCAGATAATCTTTAGACTGATTTTGCCTCTTCATATTTCTTTTTAGAATGAAAATTTTGATCAGAAATCACAATTCATGTTACGGCAGAAACACTGCAAAAAAACCTTGTCATTTAAAGTGGAAAAACTGATTGAAGCTTAAGTGTAGGTAGTGAGAAACTGGAATGTAAAGGTAAAGAGTGGAGCAGAAGGCAGACTCCTTCTTTGAACAGTAACCATAAATATTTACTATTCCCAAACAGTTAATAATTCATTATACATAACATGCTGCATCGATGCTGTATGGCTCTATTTTTATTTTATAGTTTTGTGGTTTTGGTTTTTTTTAAAAGCAGCACCTTAGTCCCCAGGTGCTTGGTGAAGTGGTTTTCACTCATGGCAGGTTTCCTAGCATCACATCCTGCCATAGTGCCACGGACTATCCCTGGCTCCTGTTTGCCCTCCTGTCATGGTGTAGAGCTTCCCCCCTGATTTATTCCAGCTACTGATGGTAGAGATCTCTACAGATAGAGCTGCTTTATCCATATGCTTGTTTTCCTTAGTTTTTCTTAATTTAAGTTCAAGCAGTTAATCTCTCCTGGTAGTCTCAGGCTGAATGCTGTGGGAAAACTCAGTGAGGACCTAGTAGCTGTTTGCCAGAAGGTAAAAATGCACTCTCTTTGCTTGCAGAGAAAGTTGCTGCAGCTGTTTGATGGAGGAGCTATGTTCCCCCCTTGCCCCAAAGCAGATGTGGGGTATATGTGAGCCTATTTATAAGACTGTTGACTGTTTCACAGGGTATTTGAATAAGAAGCCAAATTAGATTAGATTGATTTAACTCTGTTATTTCCTCAACTCCCAGTCTTTGACTCTGAAGCCTTAATGTTGATATCGTTTCTTGAGATTAATGCAAGGAGTACCTGTGTATCCTACAAATCTAGTAACCACATGGAAAATCTAACAGGAGATGTTTCAGAGAAAGAACAGGAAAATGTGTGTTCATATGTAAATAAGAAAATGTCTCTTTATGGTGGCTTTTAAAAAAACCTGCTGTAAACTACCACAAAAAAAAAGAGTGAAACCTTCATCCCTTTGAAATCAAAGGGATTTACTCGAGAGTTTATGTGATTAGCACAGTGAAGATATCTGCAGCAGTAGAGGCAGAAGGATTTTTTTAAAGACGCCTTTAAAGTGACATACTGAACTACTACATTCTGTAGATTTTTATAGCAATATTCTGTAGGATTCCATCATGTTTCTTACAGCAGAAAATTAACTTTATAAGTATACTTACTAGTCTTATATGTGATACAAAGATAAAATTCACTGTTTCTTTAAAAAAATAGTTACCGTTTCCCTGTGTTGGTTGCTGCTTGAGTAGTGGACTTAAAATTCAGGGATGGTGTACTGGAGGACAGGTAGTTACATCTCTGTACAGATGATATTAACATTGGATTCAGAAAACCACAATAAGAATTGTCTACTTGATCTTCCATAATTAAGCTTTAGTCTTATTTAAAGCTTTAAAGTATCAGACAGGAAACGAGTACAAGTTTTAATGAGCATCATAGTTAATGCATATATTGGTGTTCGTGCAAAATAAACATGCCAGAGTGCGTAATACATGTATTATTTTAATGCTTGTGGGGTTTCCTTGTGACTTTATTTATTAATCAGGATGATAAAGGGACTATGTCGATTTTGTTCTTATCAATTAAAGCAAAATATACTGATAACTTGATTTTTTTCCTGTTATAAGACTAGAAAGTAAGAAATGACTTGCTGACCTCACCTTGCCTCCTATTTGAGATTACAGAAAAAAATACCCTGACCTACTTTAATTTATTTTCATAGAATTATAGAATCATTTTGGTTGGAAAAGACCTTTAAGATAATTGAGCGCAGCCATTAACCCAACACTGCTGAGGCCACCACTAAACCATGTCTCTAGGCACATCACTGGCCTCTTTTTTAATGAATTTTTACCTTTGCCTTTTCAAGGTGTTTTCAGCAATTGCAAAAGTTAGAAATATATTAGCTGAAATTCTCATGTATCATTGGCTTCAGAAGGCTTAAAGAGTGATAGGAGCTTGTTGGGGTTTGTGATTTACAAATCCGTGCAAGCGTTTAGTGTGACAGTGATGATCTGTCACTGCAAGAGTACTGTCTGTGCTTCTGTACACATGATGGCCCTTGAGTTTCATCCAGCTTTGTGGAATGACACATAAGGAAGGCTGCACATGCTTTTTTTTCCTGGGGGTTTGTATATAGCTTGTTAAATTTTCACAGGTGCCTGGCCCAGAGTGGGGGACCCCTTGTTGCAGGGAGGCAATGCGTTTTGCCTTGACTCCACTACCTGCATCCCTTCATGCTGGGCAGGTTTACTGCAGTGAGCACTTCTCTCTTGCCTTACCTGGAGAAATAGTTGCTCACATGGCAGGTTATATCAGACACGCATTCCTCTTTGACTGGAAAACCTCCATCCCTTCCTCCTCTCACTTCCTTCCTTCCTTTCCCCCCAGAAAAAAACCCCAAACCAAAACAACAAAAAAAACCCCACACATCCTGCAGCAGCAGAACCAGCAGCACCAATTCAAGTGCAGAACTGTACAAGAGAGAAAGGAGGTTAAAAGCCCTTAAAACATATGGCATGCTTTGGTTTAATAGGAAGTAGGTGTCATTCTCCACAGGGATGCTGCATGGTTTAAAAGCATTTGTTTCCCAAATACCTTTTTCTGATTTTTCCAGCACAGATGTACATTAAGTGAATGTAACCAGAATATATGCTGTGGTGTAATATGCGCCTTCTGTAAATGTGACATTGATGAGTTTGATGAAAGAGGAGGTGGCAACCAAAACAAAGACCAGAAGTGCTGTAAGGACTATGTAGAAATTAAATGCAGGTGCCATTTAGGGTATTGCTGCAGAGCCTGCTGATACTGTTTACTTCCCTGCTGAGGTAGAAATCTTTCTCCGCTAAAAGCCTTCACAAGAGCTCTGAGGATATCCCCGTGCAGCAAGCAGTGTATTACAGGACACACATTTGAGAGGAAAACTGTTAAAGCCAGCTCTTAGTTTTATTGAATTATTACTGCTCTGAGAAAAAAAACCCCAAACTTTAAGAAAAGCCAGCTGTTAAATGTAGTGATTTTGGAGCAAGCATGTTTACTTCAGCGTGGCATTTAAAATGTATTTACCCCAAAATCAAACAGCTAAAGCTACAGCACTGGATGTAAGTAACAGATTTACAGATCTGGATTGGTTCTTGTGCAAGAGCTGGCTTTGAGGGCTTGGTTTTTTTTTTTTTTTCGTGGTTTTTTTTGTGTTTTTTTTTTTGTTTGTTTGTTTGTTTTTTTTGTTTAGTTTTTTTTTTTTTTTTTTTTTTTTTCCTTTTCTGTTTTTGGGGGCCCTCCGCCGTTCCG
>JAOEGS010003836.1:28767-68912 GCA_025447755.1 Corythornis vintsioides
AGGACAGGCATTTCCCCCCTCCCCCCTCATACCTAGTTTAAAGCTCTATCAATGAGCCCAGCCAATTTATAAGACAGAGTCCTCCTTCCCATTTGAGAGAGATCTGATGCCAGCAGACTAGGTGCCCTATAAACCTCCCCATGGTCAAAAAATCCAAAATTCCAGCGGTGACACCATTCTCTCAGCCATGTGTTTATGTAATGTATTTTCCACCCCCTATCTGTGTTTTTCCTTTCTATTTGAGGGATTGATGTTTGAGATATTATGTCCCAGTGATTCACAGTACATAAATTGTACCTTTGTAAGTCAGAAAACAGGAGACTGTACCACTGAAGGAATTTATGCTTATTTTCAGTCTTTTCCATGAAGAAATGTTTACCTGTAAAGCAATGTCAAAAATATATAATTCCTATGTAGAGACTTTGGAAGAAAATGTAAATTTAATGTTATAAGCCTGTAATAATTTGTTAGATCTGTGCTGATCATAAATTAGCAGTTTCTGATAACTCGAAATTATAAGGTGTGTCAGTAGCTGAGTGAGTTCTCGCACTTTCTTTCTGCCCTTACAATTTAAACACAGTGCACCTTGCAGTCATGTCCCTTGTCCATGCTTTGGTTGTCATCTGTCACAGAACAGTTTTGTTTTTGTTTTTGTTTTTTTCCCTTCCATTTTACTGAAGATTCAAATTTTCTCTGATCCAGACTATAAAAAATCACATACATATTCACAAATAAAACAAACATCGGGATGGTATTAGCTGGGAAAAATATACAAACATACACAAACTGTTGTTATGTTACTTAATCTAGACTGTAAATCTGTGTCCATAACAGCCTGTTACTGTATGTGTTGTATAATATTAAAAATAATCATCAGTGCTCATTAGGGATATGGAATGGGGGCTTAGGGTGCCTGCTGTCACATCCTGGAGATTTGGGCTCTTCTCTTCACCCCCAGCTACTCTCCACAGGGACATTGATCACCTCAAGGTCCTGTGTCCTCTGGCAGTCCCTGCAAATGTCCTGGTTACCCTGCAGTGTCTAACAAGGTAAAGGATGTTCCTATTTCAGCAGCTGAACCATGGCAGGATCCTTGTGTTTCTTGAGCTGTGGGACCTGGCACTGAACTTTTCATTTGTTCTGGCCTCAAAGCAGTGACATAAAGAAAGCAGCCATGTGAAACTGGGCAATTTTTTTCTGCTATGTCTTGCTCCCCTCCTGTGCAGCAATCAGGATACTTCAGCGACATTTCAAGTTGACTCAGCTGGTCTTTTAGTGCTGTATTGGAAGAGCTTCATTACAGCCAATGGAACAATTCCACTGAGTAACTTATTCAGGAGGGTTGAGAAAGAAGCTCATAATATGGCTAGAATAAAAGACCCAATTTTGTCATCTTTGACTGCACAGAATTCCCATTGACTTCAGTGTAAAGGAAACAGGGATATCAGGCCTAACGCTGTCTAATCATAATTGTACCTGACATGTCTGACCTTTATTTTTAGAACTATTTCACTTTTGAAGGAAAGTAGAGAAATACAGGACCATTAATTTATTTATATGGAGGAAGAGTGAAATCACTTCTGTTCTGTTGTCTGGGTGCTGGAGCATTATAATATGCTTTCCAAACCCTGTGTGTAGCTTGGCCTTCAAGCTAGACAGCAAAGCCTTAAATGAACAAAGCTACAACAGAAGCCTTGTTTGAAGTATAACAGGAGAATGTCGGCTCTGGATTTACATTTCAGTATATCAGAGTCTTTGTTTACCTTGGAAGCTATTTGAAAGATTCAGAGAGGACAGGGTTAAATCTTGGCCCAAAATGAATAAGGTCATCTGTAATTTTTTTTATATTACAAGAGGTACAACATGTACTGTTAAATTGATTTGCAATGTCCAAGAACTGGTACTGGAAAGAATCCAACTCTCATTTTGTCCAGACTAACGCAACAATTTACAAATATTGTCCTGTGATTTTTTTTCCCCTCACATGTAGCTGAATACAATGATAAAATAAGAATTCCCCTAATAAGAATTGCAATGTAAGAATAAAACAGCAGATGGCAGACGGGAGCATTTCTGACAGTGGGACAATCTGAGTCTGCCGTGAAAATGGTGTTGGAATTGGTTTTAAAAAAATAAAACAAAAATCCTCTCTTCTTGCTAGCTGTGAGTGTGTTTAGACCCCAAATATCTCTTATTTTACTTGTTTATTGCAATCCTTGAGGACTCCTGGGAGACTCTTGAATACTTTCAAAAGAATTATACTCAGTTGTATCAAAAGGCCATATATGTCTGTTGTCATACCTACATAAAAATCTGTAAATGTCTCTTAAAAACGCCAAGGTACAAAGCGAAGGAATGCAGGCATAGAGCTAGTGGCTTCCTTGGCCCTATGTGGATTGTTTTCTTTTGAAAAACAACTTGTGTCAGGGTTGGGATGAGACAGTTCCGTTCAATGACACTTGGATCGTCTCTGTCTACTACGAATATCCTGGCCAGCTGTGGGGATGTGATTAAAAAATCAGTCACATCATAAAAATAACTCTATAATAATGTCCTTGCATTTTCAAAATCTAATACCATTCCCTCTTGATGGTGTAGTTATTTCATAGCTACTGTATAGGCTAAGTCAGCCATCCCTGTGCAGTGCATAAAAAAATTGCAATGGTGATGTATTGTTTAAAAAAATTGATTTTTTTTCATTAAAAGCCCCTGTGAAGAGTAAGCTATAAACCAAAATTGTTACCATGTAATTTGTAAATGCATTATTTACACCATCATAATGCATTTTTTTTATATCTTGCACTGTATATGATGATTATCACATTTATCTATTTACACATATTGGTATATTTTACTGAAATATAGAAACTTATTTGTTTGATAGAAAGGAAGCAAGAGGAGGAAACTCCTAAATTAATTTAGGATCTTGAATTACAATTATTAATTGTAATAGCAGGAGTTTTGGTACACATTTGAGATTAAATTAAACCCACAGTAATACATGTGATGCCAATTCTTGCAGTTCTTGATCCTGCTCTTGCAAAGATTCTGTCTGTTGGGAAGAAAATGGGACATGGCTTCAAGATCCTACCTCCACACCCCACCTTGATCCATTTCTCAACTAAAAATATCTGTAATTCAAAAGATATATTGATATGGCTTATATATATGTCATATGCTGTTGTGTATATATATGAGCATATTTTCATAAAGCTCAAAACAGTAGCCCATATATCAGCTAAAGATGTCCTCTGTGATAAGTATGTTTTCATAACAATCGGTTTTCCAAAAGTTATGTACTATAACATCCATCATATAAGGACTGTTTTGATTGTTTGTTTGTTGTTTCTTTTGTTTTGTTTTGTTTTTCCTGGAGAAGAAACCTGTAATATGTGTCATATTGATTTCTGGCAGTTCAAGGAGCACTATTGTATTCCAAAAAGCTTAACATATGACTCCTAGGTGAAGGGCAGAGTCATGTGGAGCTGGACTAGAATGATGCTCCCATCCTAAAAATGTAAGAGCTGAATTCTTCTGAGATCCCTTTGGAGCAATTTCAGATGCATTTGAATGCATCTGAGACATGATTTTGCCTGTGGAACATTGTATTGTTGCCAAGTGAACAGGAATACATGTGGACCAGACCTGTGGTTCAAATAAGGGCACTCAGTCAACAAGTGAGCCTCTGAGTTGAGCTTAAATATGAGTGCCTGTTTCCCAAGGCTTTTGATCCACTTTATGACTTTTGGAAGGTTGTTTTTAATCACTGTTTGTCCTACCTCTACAAGTTCAAATACTTTGTAAAATCTGCTGGAAAATGTGATGTTTGTGCAATGTTGAGTCTATCTTAGCATGGTATAATAATTATACTGCCAACATTTTAGCTAACAGTATGTGCTAAATGAGACACCACTGTGAGTGATTCTAGTTTTCATTGTTTCCTTATTAAATCAGCCTGTAGTTTGTACCAGAGCTAACACAGTTTACCTTCAAGATAATAAAAAGCTTCTTAGATTCTTCAGAGGAATGCATTAGATCCATAGAATAACCTATTGATATTCTGATAATGGGAAAACAATCACTTGACCTAGGAGAACTTCAAGGAGAATGAATAATATAGTCATTATATAGGAGCTCTGAGTTAATCGGATAAGAATCTGTTTTCTATAACTAATTTAGTAGTTGCCAATAGTATTGGATGGAGCTTCTCATTTTTCTTATGAACCTGCATGCACAAAAAAGCAGTAGACACTTCCTTACCCAGCCTTTATGTCCCTGACTATATTCACCTCCAAAAAATTTTTCCATGATCATCTCTTATCTTTTCATTAAAACACCCACAGCACTGCTTTTTTTTATGATGGTGTTTGCGATGGAGACATCTGTCAACCAAAGCATCTTCAGGCTGTATTCTTGTTTTGCACAAAGCACTGGATTGCTCCAGTGGTACCTACTTTAAATCACTACAGAGGTCATTGCAAATACTTCATCCACATTAGTCATTTGCCTAATGACTGTATTTCTTAAGAGAACTTGGACAGAAAATAGTTTGCTTTTACTCCAAATAATGCTGAAGTAATTAGATGTTCTAAGTTGCCTGAATGCTACGAGTCCCATTAGGATCTTTTGGCATGTGCAACCAGAGCAATGGGAAAGCCACTTTAGAAAATCACATATAAAAATGTATTCAGAAGTTCTTTTTGAAAGGTATTGTGGAAAAGTATACTTTTTATACATTGAAGTAATAAGTAGTTTAGCAAATCCTTTGCAAACTTGTCAAAATGTCATATCCAGGTACTGGATTGGAAAATTAGTAACTGCTGAAGTGTGTGAGTGTTTAAAGGTGTCACTGCCTGTGGCAGCTGGTGGATTTTAGCATCTGGCTTTAAGGAGAGATGTTAATCATTATGGCTGATATTTTAAATGTCAGAAGACCTTAGCATGAAGATAAAGGATTTATTATGAGACTCTTCTGTGAAATGTTTCCTCAGGAAAAAAAAAGAAAAAAAAAAAAAAAAAGGAAAAATAAAAGGAAGATTGGCACCTGTTACTTTTCTCTCTTTTTTCTTTTTTGAGTGCCAGTGTAATAGCTGAAGTGACATCACCAGAGCACATGGGCTAATAGAGTGTGGAGCTTTGAGGTGGAGAAACTGATCACTTGGCTGTTCCTTGTTCTTCGGTGCAGCTCCCATTTCTGATACTCCTGATGTAGCTCCTGTATAGCGGTATCTGGAACCATTGCACCCAATGTCATTGTCAGGGAAGCACAATGAGGAGAAGGGAACCTTAATTTATCATTCCCATCCTCACCTGCTACTTCTGTCCTTTTCTTTGGCTTTGGATGAGCTCTGAGTCTTTCATAGTAAGTGTCTTGGTGAGGATTTTGACTACTTAATGCTTTCTAAGACAATACTCAGTAAGCAAAGCTGCAGAATTATTTTACTTCCACAGCCAGTGCTTTTAAACTACTTATTGAGAGTGGTCTTGGTGGCTGGAAGAGACTAAAAAGGGCTAAAGAACAAACCCCTCATTTGTTTTTTCTTACGTCTTTTTTGTAAAAGGCTACAAAATGTTCTCAGGTAGCTTAAGCCTTACATTGTTTGAGTTTAAGCATATAGGTTCCTCTCTGCCAGGTTAATTCTTCTCATCTTGGTAAAATTAAGCAAGTTGTATGTGATTTTTTTCTGCTTTGATATTCATTTGGACAACCTGCTGTAATGAGGACATCTGAAGGAAGGTATTTGTTAAACATGTTGCAGATAGAAAATGATCCGTAACTATTGAATAAAAAGACTGCAATACCTTCTTCATTTGCATTTAGTTTAATTTGTCTAAACATAATAGTTTTGTTGGTTTAACTGTTTTACTTATGGCTGAGGTTTTTTTTTCTACTAAAATGGTATGAACCTAGCTTATACCAGATAAAGTTATACAAAGTCATACATTTTTCATTTTTAAAGATGACAGAGTTCAGAGAAAGTGGTTTGTCTACTGAACTGCATTTTATATGCTAGGAAATAGATAGAAAGACAAGATTTTTTGCTTTTGGCAAGGTAACACAGAGACTTTGTGGTTGGTGTTCCAGCTTCTAAAAAGAGAATGGAAGAAGATTGATGTCTTGATGAATAATAATTGATACTTACCTTTCCAGTTTTTCTATGAAACAAGCTATTTCCTAAAACCTGGCATGAACTTTAGGGCTGTTCTCTTCATACCATTGCAAAGAACATTTGACTCTCACTCTTTTATCAATATTTCTAGCAGACTGGATAGTTTCATAAACAGAAAAATGACTCTTGGGATAGGGAGAAAGCTACAGATTTGGCATCTGAGTTCACAAGTTAAATTCACTCTGATTACTAATCTAGAAGCTTCTGATGGCCTTCAAAATAAGTGGAAAGTCAACTTTGTCCTCTGTTTGTTGGTTTATGATACACACACATATCTGCAGCTGAGATTGTGGTTAGTTACTGACTATATTGACAGCTGTCATAAAAAGAAAATGAACAGTCCCAGGAGGCAGTCCCTGAATATCAGTGTCACGTTCAGACACATGAAGTATTTCTTTCTGAACTTAGTAAGCCAAAGGCTCTGGTAACCCAAAGCAGTAACTTGGTATTTTTATCAGTTGATGCACTAGTGTTTATTTTATCCAGAGGAAGGACGTGGATTTCTGCAAGAGGATTTTCAGGTATGCTTTAAGCCTGTCCCATTTGACCCTGAAAAAAGAGGTACTTCCAGTGACTTTCAATTCAGAGATGCTTCCAGTTAACTTTCACCATTCCTTTCAGAAATCAGATCCTTCTCTTCTTGTTGTAAGTGGTTGTGTTTTACTCTCTGGAGTCTCACCTCCATCACCTCTCCTAAGCTGTCAGTGTGCTGAGGAGATGGAGAGTGAGGCTGAGCGCCACGGCCTCGGCACTCGTTCCCCAAGGGCTGGATGTAAGCAATGTGCTGCACAGCATCTGCCCTCAGCCCCCAGCTGAGGCATCACCACTCTTAGCCTCGTGGTTGTGACATGCAGGGAGAGACTAAAACCGGGGGGGTTACTTTCAAGCCCAGGTTTCTCAGACAGCTTGAATGTGCTGTACTTACAGCTACTACCTCTGTTAGGCACATTTTAGTATTCTTCCCACTGCAGATGAGAGTTTTGCTTTTTTGCTTTTTCTCAACATGATGCAGATAAAAGGCATACATGTAATTGCAGAATACTTCACTTTCAGCAGCAGGTTAGTGCTCAGCTTTATAAAATTACATTTAAATGTTTCGATCTTTTCTGCTGCATGCACATGTGTTGCTTCTCATTATTTGCTGAAAATAAAAGAAACCTGAGATTATTATTTATCTCTTGACAAGGGGCTGCTTGTTTCCCTTCTCTCACTTTCTTTACTCCTCGTAGCCACTTTTTTATTTTGTTCTCCCAGTCATGCATTGCCATTTACTTTCCCACTAGCTGAGAATTGGATGGTTCAGAAACAGAAGATACAATACATCTACTGTAATATTACTGTTACCAGGAAATTTAATGGAAAATATCAGTCATCCTTCACAAACTACCACACATTGGAAAATAGAGGACAGTTCACAGAAAGGAATACATGTATGATAAAGTACTTGGCATGTGGTAGTCAGTACACAGAGTTTTATCCCTGTGAGGAGAAAAATACTGAATAATTAGCAATATGGACAAGATAAAACATGCTTTCCCTTCTCTCAATGATGACAGTGGATGCTCTTGCTATGGGTTGTATTTCTCAATCAGATCAAGTAAATTTCTGCCTGAGCATCATAGGGATCAAAATGTTGTCTATAATTTCACAGTGTCTAAGGCAGTTTTGACATGTATAAACCTGACAGTCAATGGTCAGAACACATTTAATACATCTTTCATGTGATGAAGTTAGTAGGTCTAAGGTCTCCCTGGGGTAATATGATGGAAAAGATGTTCATGGCACTAATTTACTCACAGACCATTAGCTCTCTGTAGATGCAAGACTTTAAAGACCTATGTGCAAGGAACATATTCTTCAGATACCCATATTATACTGCAATCCTTCATTTTCTTAATGTAATTTCCTGCAGCTGTCCTATTGGTCATATGATGTACAATGAAGAGTAGACCTCAGAAAGTCATAACTCTGAATAATAGGTATTTTTTATTTGTGCTACATATTTTGAGTGTTTCATTCTTTAAGCAAAGTGGGGAGATGAAATTTTAAATATAAAAATGATTTGTTGTAGTCAGTTTTGACATACCATATTCTATAGTGTTGCAGTGTTTTAAAGAACTTGGCACAGAAAAATGAAATGCTAACTGTCATTATCAAGCTTTTTTATAGTCTTTCTGCCTCTGTTCCAAGTTTAAGAAGGTACCTATAAAAAAATGAATAACGAAGCAATATATAAACAATGTTATCAAGACAGCGTTTTCCCATTAGCCTGAATGCCCTACTTTTTTTTGTTTGTTTTTTTGTTTTGTTTTTTTGTTTTGAAGGTAAGTTTTGGGTGAAATGCCAAGAATCCATACATAAAGATGAAGAATTAATGTCACATACCAAACTGTGTTACCATTTGACTTGTACATCATGCAGTTCAGTGCCAGCAGATTTAACAAACGTGTCAGCCATAATTTTTAGAGCATCTGAAGGGTCATCTTTCTGTCTGAGCAGGGTATTCTAATAGCTTAGACAATTCACGTAATAAAGGATGATGTGTGGGATCTCTGGTGATCTTCTTGATCAAGAATCAATTAAAATAAGCTGCTGTTAATGTGACACTAGATACAGAGAAAGTGAGACACATTTGACAGTTACTAATTACAGCAGGCAGCCAAAAGAGCTCTATAGAGATATGAGGCCAGAAATGGCTAAATTAGTTAACTGTGTTGGCACACTCAAATTTTTAAATATGCAAGCATAGCATGTTCTTAGGTCTAGTGAACCTGACAGGCGTGAGTTACTGAAACTTTATGAAAGGGAAGCAGAGAATATGATTTATTTATTTTTTTTTTTTACAATTAAAGTATCACAAATATAATTATCCTAGCAAAATGGAATGAGCAAGCTGTCCAAGCAGGGAAAGTTTGAATTTGTCTTTGTTGGCGCCCGAGTTCAAAAGTAACCTCTAACCAGCTGCTTTTTAACCTGGGGATGCCATCAAGAAAATGTTCTTGTTCTTTAAAGCAAATGGATGCTGACTTCTGCCCCACTGCTTTGCTCCTTGCGATGCCCAGTGGGATTTCTACATCACCTTGCTTTAGAGCAGGAATTAAAGAAATTTAAATTAAAGAAATTTAAATAATACTGCCCTGCTATATCTCACTCGCAGAGCTCCAAGCTCCCTCAGTATATGCCCTTCTTTGGGACTGTATCCAAGAACAGCCACATTCAGATGCCTGGAGTGGAGGTAGGGAGCTTTGTTTTGTTGGATTTTTTTTTACCCTCTTGTTTTCATCTCTTATAAAAAATGCCAAATGATCTTGTCATGTTCTGGGTGATTCAATGTGTGTTTCATTCGGAAATGTGTATGCCCACAGGAGGTTAACTGGTTCCTTGTAAGATGGATCCTGATAGAAACTTAACCCAGCTGCATGATTGTTTTGAAACTGAGTCCTGTATGAGAATCACAGGTGTTGCGTCTTCTGGTTTGCCAGAAAATTTGTGAATATTTTTTTTTTAAATTCTAATATTTTACAGGACTGAACTTGTTGTCTTTTACTACATCACCAAATTTCTTTATCTTAGCAAGTATTTTTTACAGCCTTGGATTTATAATTGGGAAAATTGGGACTTACTTTAATACCACTGCTGTGTTTCAGCTAATGGAAGAATCTGACACAGCACTGAGGTCAGCACTTTCTAACATGTTTATCACACCGTTTTGAACCTTGGGTTGTGCTGAAATCTTTCTCTTCTTTCCTGTGGTCAGACTTTCCAATTCATATCTGTTTTCTCTTTTGCAGCTTCCCTGGAATCTGACCATGCCTCACTTTACTCTTCTGGGCACTTTATGTCTCTCATAGTGACACAAAACTCCATTTATTCATTATCTTGGCCTTAGACTTATTTTGTCTGTTGGAAGCTTATTTCTGGGGTTTTTTTGTGTCATTGCACCCAGGCCTCCCCAGAATAGAGGGGAACCCTTCAGTCTGCCCATGCAGATCATGTGCACCCCTCCCTTGCCTGGTGCCTCTCGACCTGCTCTGTGAACTCTTGAGACTGTAATTCCTTTGTTCTGGTATTGTATCCTATTCCACTGTGTCTTTTCAATGCAGAATATTATGAGGCTAATTCCCTTTTCTGTCCCCTAATTAATAGCAGAAGTTTATTGTAAGGTTTATCATAAACTGACTGCCCGTGCCTGAAGTTATACATTTAATCAGATTTTGTACCACTGAATTACTGACTGAATGCTGTCCTACTGAACCGAGCGTGAATTCGCAGCACAGATGGATTTAAATCAGCATAGCACAGAATCTTCAAAAGTATTTCTGTAGTACTAAGGTAACTGCTGAAAAACTGTTCATCACATTTCCTTGGTGAAACTGGTGCTGCTAAAGGAGCTTTACCAATAAGGACAGAAGACAGACCAGTAGTGTTAATAAAAATATACATGTTTTTCAGCCAAACACCATGTGCGAACTAAAGCTGAGAATTGAATCACAGATTCATACTGTGTAAAAGATCAGAAGGAAACATCATAATCCAATTTGATTTTCTGTCCACAGACCTTCACCCAATCAATTCTGTGGTATAAAGCTGCTGTTTCTAACCTAGATAAACTCAAGCTATTAGGCTGTGTTGCTGTTGCAGACTGAACACTGAACTGAAGACTCTTTTTAAGTTCTAGGAAATGATTCTATAATTTCAGAGGAAATAGAAAATATTTCACTGTTATATTGTTCAACAAATTGAACATGCGATGAGCTTGAATTGTGAGATACCCCAGAAGAAGTGGGTTAGGGTGGAATGCAGATGACAGTAGTACAACTTGACTAGAAATTTACCCTTTTCAGTTACGCTGAACCAAAATCTCTGCATGCACTCTGATTTCTGCATTAAATATGAATCTGAGAAGCTTATACTATATGTGTTTCCATTTCACCCAAATGGGATATACATAAAATACCTTTTGCTTTCTGTTTTGATGTAAAGAACTCTTGCTATACATTTCATTTTTCATGGCAATATAATCTCTTCATCTTTTGAAGTTTGCATTTTTGTGCAGTTCAGAGTTAGTTTTTCCATGTGAATGTTTCCCTTTGCATTGAGTGAGCTATGACTGTAGTGTTCTCTGACATTTTCCCCTTAATGTAGACCGTTCTGTATCTCTTAAAGGCAGTGAGCCATTCTGGAACTGATGTGACAAGACATGACAGGAAATTCCACTGAATAAAACAAATTATACACTAGAGATGTGCTGAACTGACTGAAAACAATTTAGTCACCAGGGGCTATGAAAGGTGCTGAGAAGGTTGAGAGCAATGACATTTTCTTTTAGATTTTATTTAAAGTGTTTTGATACACAACTTGGTGTAAAACAGTGATCATGAGTTCTTCTTTGGGTTGTCCCCCTTCAGATTCCTTTCTCTGAAAGGTCTGTATACATGAGTGAGCTGAGTCAGTGATCTTGCTGTAGCTGATAATGACTCATTATGATTTTGACTCAGAGTTGAAAATTTATATATTAATATCTTCAATTTGTGTTTTACAGAATAATATTTATGCAGAATAGAAAAGTGTGATGTATTGTGCCCAGGTTTTAATTCACAGTTGTAATCAAGTAATCACATGCTTGGTTTGCAAAACAAATTATCAGTCAACTCTAGATGATCAATGGAAAGATTTTGTTAAAGCTAATTTTAATGTATATAGTGATAAAGAATTTCCTGTATATTAAATGCAACAATTAAAGCCACAGTTGATGCGAAAAGGCATTTAAATACACCCAGAGGAAAGAAGAATTCTAGTAAATAAATTGAGGATTATTTGTCATTCATGTCCTCCAATATCAATGATAAAGAAATTTTACTTGATTATTCTTTTACTTCTGTTAGTTTTAAAGCATTGTATGTCAGCTTCTTTTGTGAAGTACTTCTGATCTCTTAAGTAGATGAAGGTAGAGAATTACTGCCAATAAACTAGGATTACCATTTTGCCTGTATAGTAACAAAATGTAAATTTTGTTTAATGTGCATTTAAGAATGTGAGCTGAGTAGAAATGCTGCTGGCAATGAATAATGATTCCTGTCATCAGAATGAGGATCTGTTTGTCTGTCTCATCTCACCATCTAAATGTTTGAAGAAACAGAGAGCAGATAATATGGAAATCTGGCAGCATTTGATAGTAAGGTCTGCAGGTCAAAGGGTTTGCATCAGAGGAGGGGATTTACTTGAAGAGTGTGCTTTCCCCAACACCCTTCTGATAACAGACGTGGAAGCATTCGTGCTGTTGTGGGGGGCAACCTTACACCCACTGGCAGTCAGTCAATACTACTGGAAAACAGGAGATGAAGATGGCTTACACTTTGATTGCATTTTCCAGTGTTATGCTGAAATGAATCCCTAGAATAATATGTATTTTTCAAGTAATGCCAAATAATGTCATTTGAACTTTATACTGACACCTGTTCAGAAGAAAATTTCAGTAAAGCATTTAAGTAAAAGCAGATCTAGATTTGTGATTTGGAAGAACTAAGGCAGCATTTAATTAACAT
This sequence comes from Corythornis vintsioides, assembly GCA_025447755.1. Lineage (NCBI taxonomy): Eukaryota > Metazoa > Chordata > Aves > Coraciiformes > Alcedinidae > Corythornis > Corythornis vintsioides. Next base: position 41,483 of record JAOEGS010003836.1, read on the forward strand.
TCTTGAGATTTCTGCCTCACTTTGGCAGAAATCAGCAAGGACCGTTATCAAGCCTATAGAATTCCTCCCCTGAAAGTCAGATGGCAATATTGTAATTGTTCCTGCCTTTCTTTGCCCGTGCATTTTGGCAGGAAACTGTATATATATATATACAATATATATATATATAAAAACCCAATAATGCTGGTTTTACACCCGGATTTGAGCTGCCAGTGTTCCTGAAGTTGTTGAGTTTGATGACAGGAACTGGGTCTCAAAGGCTCTGTCAGCATCAGTTCAGGCTACCTACTATTACCTATTAATTTGGTGCTTTGTTATTAGATTGCAGTAATTCTTCAAGTGTTTCTGTCATGTGAAATTCGGTAAAACCTACAGATTTAAATACATTATTGGCTGCATTTGCTGCAGTAACATATAGGTTTTGATTGCATTTCTGAGGAAAAGTGCAAACTTATATACTTGTCTCAATGGAAATACGAAGTATTTCTCCAAAGTAGATGAATAGTAGATGTTCTTGGAAAATAGAGACACTGTGGTTTATGCATATTAGGTGTGTTGACATATGTACCTTATGCTGGTCCTGCTTACTGGCTCCAATTCTTGTATTTTTTAGAGGTTTTCAATGGTGTGTCCATGGTGCTTAAGGCCCAGCAGACCTGTAGAAGAGAACATTCTGTCTCTTGCTGTGGTCAGAACGAGGTGCTTCATGAAATAGCGTAGCTTTTTAACGTTGGATCATACTATTACTGATGGGCCAATCAAATTCATTGTTCACACATGACTATACACTTTAATTTGACAAGGAGCTGCCATGATGTAGCCATTGAAATTAGGGGTTTTTTTCTTCAGTTGGAATTATTAGATTATTAACAGATTTTTCTGTTTCTCTATCTCTGCAATAATTTAGTAATGGGGAGTGCAGAGATACATTCCCAAAACACAGTGATTCATTGTAATTAAATTGTTCATGTTTCTGGTTTTACTTGCTGTCGGAGAGCATTGAATTTTGTGAAGTTGGTAAAAATAATTCTGCCCTTGTATGTTCCAGGTTAGCAGGGATGTGTATGTTTCCTCTCCCACACGACGCTCTGTGGAACGATCTGTTAGTTGTGAGCAAAATTACTGGCTCTTTCAAATTAGAAACCATATCCAAAAAATCAAAAAATGACAGATTTCTGAACATCTTTAACAGGGGAGACACAAATAGAGTGTTTATTGTGCCATGTACATGTATACATGGTGTATATGTGTGCATGTAGTATATCCATACATCAAGCTAAGAACACTAAGTAGGTGTTCACACACTTTTCAATACCAGACACAGAGCTGTATGGGGATATACTTATTCTGCCAGGGAATAAATCTGTATTACCAACTGCATAATAATCTGTAGAATAGTAGTATACATATTACTGATTTTGTTGAAAAATCACAGTGATAAGAACTTACATTATTGCAAATTAGATATTAAAATTCTTTTTTTCACAGATAAAAACTTTTTTTTTGCCCATAGTTTTTATTAGCTTAGTAATTCAGTTATAAGGATTTTTGTTTGTTTTAAGAGAACAAACTTGTTTTGCATCTTTTCCAAGACTAAAAGGAAGAAATATATCTTGCAAATCAAATGACAGAATGGAAGTTAAGAATCCATAGCAGGTTCAGTAAATAAATTTTTCTTTGGCCATTTCTATGTGTTCTGTATAAAGGCAACATTTAACATTCTTGTTACCATTAGAATGTTATTTACTTGAAGTTTTGGTTTGGTTTGTTTTTTTCTGTTTTCTGATAATTTTGTATATCAGCATAATCCTACTCCTTCGTGGTTTTGCTAAGAGCTGGCCTGTGCCAGGTATGCAGTTCATCCTCCTGAAGCACTTGAATCTCTCACCCCAAGGTTCATGTTCATGTTCTGCTGAATTTTATTTTAGGATAGCATATGTATGCAGCTCATGTTTAAAGGTTTCAAACAGCAAACAGCTCATAAAACATTGTTCTAAAGATCTTCAATATTTTTTTTTTTTTTTAATGAAACAAAAGATATAACTCTAAATGCCAATATGAATTCACAGTGTAGTTTAGTGCCTGATATGAAATTTTAAGTGCTAATAGTGAATCTATGGAGACAGTGTAATATTTTGTAGTCTTTTTAGTTTGTACTTGTTAGTACTTTTTACTACCACAAGGCCTTTCAGTGTAATTAGTAGACAATATTGAGCCCAGCCAGAAGTATGAGATTCATCATTAAATTCAGAGGCTTCTTATCTCTATGAGTCTACCCATGTGAGCAGAAGACTAATTGTTAATGGCACAGGCTTTACTGCTCTAAGCATCCTTCTATTTTAAATGGAATGGCCTGCATTTTGAGAAATAATTAGGTTTTATTCTACCTGTATCAAGTCTTGCTGATAATCTTATGATTCTACCAATCCAAATTCAGAGAGCAAATAGTAGTAGTGATGATGGTTCATGTAAAATCACAAAGTATTGTTATTTTTCCTCCCTTTTCCTCTATATTGATTCTTTTCTCGTGATCCTAATAGATGTAATATATCTAACTTTTAAAGGAAAAATGTCAAAAATTAACAAATGAAAGCCATTTGGGCTTGCAGTGTGCAGATTTAAGAGTATAGCTGGTTCTCTCAAAACATGCTTTAATGATTTGTAGGACACCTCACCTGTGCCTTTGCAACCAGAAAATATAAAGCCTCAAGGCAATGACAGTGCATTACATAATCATATACAGTTTTCAGAGATTTATAAACTCATTGTTTGACCTTGCTTTTTTGGATGGCTGAGTTAAGATTATTCTTAAGAATTAATTAGCCTTCTGGTACTTGCTCACATAGAAGATTTGCTTATCTGTAGCAAGGGTCATTCATTCTTTCTTGAAGTAACTGGAGAAACCCCTCTCACATTTTTCAGTTTTAGTAAATCTCAGAATTAATATAAGCTGAGGTTTTATATGAAACCAAGGGCCTTGTGTCAGGGATGTTTAAGAGATCTGTTACTTGCCATTTCAGAGGAAGCATCTTGGCTCTTTCGGCCTAAGTATCAAGTCTCTTGTTGACTAACACATTTCAGAATAATTTTAGAATGAGATTCTTGTCCCCAGTGCATAGTAGGGAAAAATAATATTATGTATGAGAAGTCACTGTGAGATGCATTTCTCTGTGTACAGGATGGAAGGTTATATATCTTTTGTTTAAGTCAGGATTTCACATTCCAAAAATGTCCCCACAAATTACCAAGGAGTTCTGTGGTGTGCACCCTCCACTGTCAATGCCCTCTTGCTAGGATAGTACTAAAAGACCGGGAAAACACTTAATGGTTTGTGGTTTTTTAAATTTCTTGTACCTAAGCAAATTCTGCAAGGAGTTTTAATTGTTCACCCTGTATTAATCTGTCCTGACATTGATCTAACAATATCCAAACTCTTTTTACTGGTTCTTGGGTAAATTTTCATTTAGAAGTAGTTTTATCCTAAAGACAGAACACTACAAATACCTATTTAAGAAACACCAGCCAAATAGGGTTGTTCAGTCTCTGGACTTGAGGGAAGGTGTTGCCCATTTTAATAACTATACTGTACCTCAGACATTGATATCTGTTTACAAATACTTTCATCAAGTAACAGCTTTCACAGGGAAGATGTGGGACATGAAGATATCACAACCTGAGCTGTTTGATGAAAAATACTGGGTTCAAAAATCCAAAGTAGAGAGACTCTATGAAATGCAGGACTCTGCATGCTTAGGAGTGGACTTTGAAATCCCTTGCACAGTGCAAATGGACTCATATTTACTTTTCCAGTAAAGTCCTTGTGTTCCTAAATTGATGCTTTCTCCATGACAGAGATTCATCTCAAACCCAAGGCTCTTTGGGAACCTCAGGAAAAGTGATGTTTTGTCTGCATATCCTTAGCAGTCGTGTTCAGTTCAAGCGTGGTTGATGTGATGCCTGCACAGAATATAATGGCCAAATTGGGACTTCTGAAATATATACAATATTTCAGTAGATAGAGCACTCATCCAGTCTTGCAAGACTGAAACTCTGGGTTCTTTGTAGCCTCAGGGAGATCAAATTCATACCTTTCATTTCCCATTGAAGTCCCCTAGGTATTTGGCACAGAGGGCATTGTCCATTCCAGTTATATCTCTGTCATTCTGAAAAAAAACCCCTCCAGGTTCCTGGGATGAACAGACACAGTATGTCTGTAGTTCAGTCACTGAGGAGTAGCCTGGGTCAACAGAGGTATTGGTCCAGTTATTAATCCAGGTGTGATTTAAACTGCCATTGGGTGAAATCCTCTGTGTAAAAATTATGAGAAGAGGGATCAGCACCCAAGCCCTTCTTTCTGATTTGTAAATAGATGTTCTGACTCCCCAGATTACAGATTATTCTGACCCAAGCCCCTCTTTCTGATTTGTAAATAGGTTTTCTAACCTCCAGATTACAGATTAAGGATTATTCTGTAACCCTCTGGTTCCATTCCATTTTAACATAGAAATGGTTTTCACACAGTTGTGGAGAGTAGAGAGTACCGCTAGCTGAGGGCAGGTGTTTGGAGCTTTACAGAAATGGGTAAAAGATATGAGAGAGCTCGAACCCTTTCATGCTGAGAACAATGTGGAACATTTACCACTTTTCCTCCATAGTGTATCAAAGAAAAATGACTTGTATTGCTTCCTTCCATTATGCTTGCTTTTTTTTTTTTTTTATAGGAATGACCCTCACTTTGTTGAAAATAATGATTTAGGTGCATAAATGTACTTGTAGAGGATTATTTTGGGACTGGCTGTAGCAATTTAAGCAGTAACCACTACGCTGCCTTTTTGTGTTGCTGCCTTCTCCCAGTAAGTGATTACCACCTCCAAAGCAGACATTCTTACTCCCTGTCGATCCGGAGTCAGCCAGGTTAGCCTGAACCAGCATTAAAGGTGATTTAAACTAATCTGTTTGACTTGCTATTGAACTGGTCTTGAAACATTCATGAAACTCGACAATGGGGCTCTGCTTTTTGAATGGCAGCATCTAAGAGGGAAGAGGAGCAGAGGCAGCATGGAGCATTGCCTCCCTGCACAGCTTCAGCTACATGCCCCAAGCCCTAAATCAGAGAGCATGTCGGTCCTCTGAATCCCTGCCTGATGCTGGCACCTGAGCCTTACAGGTTGATCGGATTTAGAGCACTCTCATCGTTTCAGCATTGCCCATTAGCTCTTTGAGTAGTGTGTTAGATAACTGTGAATCCTTCCCCAGAATGCCTAATTTCCCCACTGTGCTACCAGAAAACACCTATAAATGCCACAGGTTTGGAAGTCAGGTGCTTAGAAGTTTTAGGTAGTTACATGATCAATGTGGAGGTGTCAAGGTCTTTATTCAGATCTTTATGTTTTTTCTCTCATTTACTGCACAGATTGTGTGGTATTTAATAAAAACAATGAGGGGGGAAAATATGAAACAAATAGGGTTGTTCTATTCCACCAATATGATAGAACAGTTAAATTAATGGCTAAATCTAATTAGGAAATGAAAAATTACAGCTTGTCTGCTGCCAATACTGAAGCCAATGGACTGTGAGATAGAGCTATGGTTACACTCCAAAATTATCTTCCCATTGTTGAATCTTAAGGTGGCTTTGCTGGCTGCATTTGGAAATAAAATAATCCTAGCAATTATGGTTTGCAATTTGTGAGTGGTTTGAAATGTAGTGGCTTTTACTGTAATAAATGGATTATGGTATGTTGACAAAGTACAAGTTTAATTAACAGTGACAGATAAAGCTCTTACATTTAGGAGCTGTTTATATTAAAAATTACCTGATAAAATGGCCTTTTTAAAGCATTCTAAGTACTCAGTTATGTATTACCATCTTGATCTGTTACTATATGTATTCATCATTGCATGGATGTTGTTGGAATCACAGCAAGTTTTTCTGAGACATTAGACTATCATAATAACTGATAGATCAATGCTTTGATTTACATATTTATTATGGAGAAATGGCTTCATCAATGTAACTTAGATTTTATGCATCCTTTGTCTAAAGTTAATTTGAAAATATTAATTTTCCAGTGATGTCTCAGTCTTCCTCCTGTTTAATCACTTAATTTCACTTCTCCCATAGAATGACATTCAGTGAAATGAATGAGGAATGATAACTTCAGGATGTCATTGTTGTTACTAAGCGTAAACAGCACAAGAGATGTCTGGGTAGCTGTACGAAATATATTTATAACAAAAGCAAAAGACAGTTACTTAATTTTTTTCCCCCTTACATAAAAACATAACTTTATAAAGATATTATTCTGCTGTTTATTAATTATCTGGTCTAAAAATGTATTTTTCAGAAAAAATAATCCCAAAAAGGAAAAAATTATGCCATCTGTCAGAACTAGAAATGTCATTTCACTATGCACATTTTGTTTTCAGCATCATATTCAGCATTGTGTGGATCACACTGTCTTAATCCTTCAATGACAGCAATTTGCAAAGAGGCACTCTTGATAGATCCCAGGGAAAATACTCACTGAAGTATTTTCATGTATAAAAAAAGTGTTGGTATTTCTCCTTTTTTATTCCTTTGTTGTCATTAACTTTATTTATTTCTGCAATTCAAGGTGGTAAAGATGTTGAAAGAATACAAATAGGTTGAGAGGAGGGAAATGGATGAAAGGCAGTGGCTCACAGCTTTCCATACTGGTGCACTTTGTATGATAGAGCTGAACAGACAAGATAGGAAGGAGAAAAAGCAGAATTAAAATGAGGAGACTAAGCAATTGAAGGGTACAAAAGGGAAGAGAGACAAATAGACAAGATAAGAAGTAGGATATAGGCAAAAGGACAGTAGTCCTGGTGATGTTAGGAGGTCAGCCATTTCAGAAGTGCTAGCAGGAACTTAAACTCCTTGGTAACAGATCTTTTAGAAATTAGAGAAGATTTATGAAGTCATCTTGAATTTTCCATTGTTGTTTGTATCTTTACTGATTCCTTCCATCAAGACAATTTCTTTTATTTTCTGTTGGTATGCATCAGGTCTTTCTCTAAAATAGTGCTCTTATCCACCCACTGGAAGGTCAGCCCGTTGCCTAAGGGTATCTCAATCAAGGACTACCTTCTTTGGGGTGAACTCCATGTAACTTTATTGCTGCTAGTGAGGACTTTACTGCTGTGAACTGAATACCTGGTTTATTTGGTAAATGGATTTTAAGAATGAAAAGATAATTTTTTGTTTGTTTTCATATGCCATCAATTTAACACATACATCAGATGTGTTCTAATAGGGACAGTGGACATGATTTTAGCCTCTAGCCTGTTACTAACTTTAGTTTGCTAGAGATACAATCTAGTTCACTTACTTGGCTTGCTTCTGTTGCATGAATAAAGATCTAAGTCCCAGCATCTGTTAATTTAAGCTATTTAAAGCACAAATGAATCAGAGGAAAGATTTTAAAACCATTTTCTTAGAGGGTTTCCTCCACTCGCTACTTGTGTCTATATTGAAAATGACTGAAATGATTTTAAAATTCCAAGTTACAAAGCAGCCATTAGAAAATGATCTTGAGTCAACAATTATCATAACTCTTATAATACAGTAATGTGCTCCACTGGTGGGAACATTCAGTGGTGAGCTTGGAAATGCCTATAAGGTATCATTCTTCCTGTTAGACAAAGCCCCAATGGCTGCTTTGAGTTATTGGATGTCATGGATGCTACACAGACAGTTAAAGTCTTCATGCAAACGCACTACGTGCCTCTGTAGTTTGTAGGCACTACAGGAAATTTAATTGAAGCAATTTGGGTGGTTATAGGACATAAAATCAGAGATGTTCCGTACTCTTATTACACACTTAAAAATATTATCTTAAAGTGCTCCCTAATAGTTTCTTATAATTCTGCCTTGGTTTTAAAAAACAACGTCTTTGAGTACAAATAGATGAAAAAGCCCTTAGTAACTAGGGTAATTACAGAGATTTTCAATTACCAGACTGCACGTTCACTGACTTTTCATTTATATCTGTCTTTTAAAATGAAGTTGTATTACAAGATGGAGTAGATACATCTTCACTTTTGGCTTCTCTTCATGTTCTCAAGAATTTGTTGTTCCTTTGGGTGCTTTTGCTGTTGGCTCTATGCTATTTTTTTTTTTAAAGTTGTTCCATACTGTGAGAACAATAATACTTGCCACAATTGCATTCCCCTTATCCCAAGCCTAACCACTGTCTTTCACCAAGTACATATGTGACTTGAATGCTTAATTTTATTTTGGATATAGATATGTATTTTTATTTATGTGCATATACATAAACACATGCTCACAAATATACATACACGTTATGCTTTCATATCTACACAAAACTATAACCTTGCACATTTTACAGAGTAGAAATACATGACAGCATCCTCCCCAGTACAGCAATGTAAGCTGAGAAGCTGAAGGAATTGCAACAGATGCACATCCAAAATTAATGTTCTTGAGCTGCATGTATTCTGTGAATATTTGGTAATAACAGGAGTTCCACACTAAGCCAAATGAACTAATATCAGAATTGGAGGATAAAATAAATGTTAAATTTGCAGTGTTGCCAAATTTATGTTGCCTATTAAAAAACATGGAAAAGTTGGGAGCAAAATTCAGGGATTGTATGAATAACACCTTGTTATAGCCCAATCTTTTCAAAAGTTACTAATGCACTTCCAAGCATGTTTTTCAATTAGCTAAATATCACAGCTGCATCTTGCACATCAGGATGTCAGTGTTAACTCAGCTTCCATGCTGGGAAGCCAGAGGGCTTTTCTGTAGAAGGGAGAGGAAACCAACATGAAGCTTTAAGGCAAGACAGATTATTGCCTTTTTTCTTTGCTACCATTCTTCCTTCTGTCTGGACGTGCAAATAACAACAGTTTACATTAAAAATGTATAAAGATGATTTTGACTTCTGTCACCATTAGAAGTGACCCTTTGTCATGTACAGTTGCAGTGTTATTATTGAATTAATGTGTCTAGTTGCAATTACTTGTATTTTTAATTGACATACAGTAGGAAAGAGAAGTTTCCTGAATTTGTTGCTCACTGTAGAAATGCTTCTGCATTGGTTTTGAAGTAAACATCTTACTGTGGTGAGTGGGACTGGAAGACAAAACAGTGTGTGTAATTGAAGTTTGTTATGCAGTTGGAAGACTAGGAGAAAGCATGTCCCTGGAAAAATAAATTCTATCTTTCTACAAGTGTTGCTGAAGAAAAACCTGTAGAAATACCATACTACAGGTTATAGTCTTGAGCAGAAGTATTAAGTTAGCCTTCCTTTACTTCTTTTGTAGAAGTACACAGCACTTGTTTTTATTTTACTGTATTTACAGTGTGCAGTTATGATTATCTTCAAAAAAGCTGTGGGGTGTGAAATAGCAATATATATATATATTTTACATTAAAGGGTTCAGAATTGCTTTTCCTGAGGAAACTGTCAGTGATGCCAGAGAATATAAAAATCATTGTGAAGCTATTATGCTAAAAATGTACATTTCATTCAGTTTCTCTGGCTCTTTCAGATCTTCTAACAGATTTGAAATCTCGATAAAAGTTGAAAGTTTAGAGGTGACTGATACAGTTACAAATGCGGTGACTGTTTAGTTAATAGGCAGCACTTAGAATAAAGATACCATTTATAAATTATTCATTGGTACGTATTTTTGTGATTAATAGGTGGAGCTCAGTTCTTCAGCTCATTGAAAAGCATATTCAAATTGTTTTAGTAAATTCGTAACAGATGTTGCTCTAACAAATTGTTATAAAACACATCATAATGTGTAGATATAACTGAAGCAATATACATCTTTTCACTGTTATCCAGTGTCACTGTTTTCTTCTATCATTTGTCACATCACTGTAACACTGAATAAAGTAGGGTTTTTTTCCTAATGAATAGTATGGGGAATAAAATCTTATCTTATTTGTGAAATGACAGCTCCAGTCAAATCAGGGCTGAAACGTCCACTATTATTACCATGTTAAAAAATAAGATTCAAATTTAGTTTTTTAAATTGGTATGGGTATCTTGATTTCACTCTAAAAAACGTTTATAAGTTGAACAATAATATTGTGTTTTATGAATATTAAAGTGACTTCATTGCTACTTCTAAGCCACTCTGACGAAGGAAGAGATTGTTTAAGTTTTCAGTGGAACTTCAAGTCTTGGTTGTGTTCATTCAAGCCCTCTTCCTCCCTATGAAATAATTTAGTATCAAGAAGAATCCTTTATGAAGTTTCTCAAGTCCCTACAGGCCTTTGAGCTTCCTTTCTTATTGCTCCTCCATCAACAGAAGTGATTGAGGACAATATTTTTCTGCTATTTTCTATCTCCATTTTTTGTCTTAGCTACTCTGGTTCATTGTTGTTCTTCCTAAACTGGGTCTAATCCTGAAGCTGTTTGCACTGTACTCTCTTGTGCAGTCTCCCACTGAGTTGTTCCACCAGTAAATGATCACATCCGTGTGACCCATTGGTGACAGCAGGAGTGAGGAGAATACCATACTGTGGTTAAAATCTGTCTGAATGCACCAAGAGTCTGTCAGTCTGTCATCTTTAGGATTATTTTCACCTGAATCTTCAGTTATCATGGGTACTGAATTAACCTATGACTCTAAGAATATGAAAATGCTGCAATTCAAATAGTTGTACAAAATCTCTAGACCAGTATATTTTATCTTCTCAAGGGTTCCACAGGTTATTGACACGCACATTCAGAGAATTCTAAAATGCAGATAGTCAGTATTAACAGGAGGGACTAAATCAAGGTAATCAGGACATAGAAAAATGTGATACAAAATTCAAGTTGCTTGTAGAAAAATGAAGGTAGAGAAGGTGAGGGAGAAAATTACAACATGCTATTGAACCAAGTGTGTACCCTCTTGCTGTGGATTGGGGTGGCTGCTGTTTTGAGGATGTAGGTGCATTGATGTGTACCATTTACTGTGAGGAAATTCATGTTATCAGCTTCACAACGAAAAAGGGTATTTACCCAAGAAAACTCTTCCCAAATAACCTATGCAAGAAGCACCATATCTTGAATTTTCCCAGAATTTATCTTCATAGCTTTCAGAGACATGATAGGGTTGCAAAACTCCTCATTAGAAGCAAACTTGCAGACGACCACCACACACCAAAAGAAGCCATGCAGAGTAACAAGCATAAAATTTTCAAACACGTTTCCACCTCCACTGTAAAAAATAGTTCTCATAACACAACTATCAAAATTCATGGATTCTGTCTTGCTCTCTCGCTCTGTATCAGACTGCAACATATTTTATCCAGTGCATCAAATGTCCTGAGGGAAACTGCGGGTGAAAAGAATCTCTGCACATTAAAATGAATTCACACAGACAACTGGTGAAAAAAAAAAAAAGAAAATAATATTTTTCCCAAGACAACAGCTCCAATTCTGGCCTCTCACAAATCCTCAGGGAAGGTCTACAAAATACCTTCAAGAGGCTGTGTTACGAGAACAATTCACATCTATTGGACACTAAAAACAGGGACCTGACAGAGGTTTTATTGCATATCATAATTTTGATTTTCATTAATTTCTTGTGTTCCAGAGACAACAATTTCCTCTTTCTCCTGTCCCATTGGACTAAATTCCTGATCATCTTATTTTAGTCTCCTCTGTGAATACTGAACAGTTCTGAATTCTTCAAACAATTTAATTGAACATCAACAATTTGTCTTAACCCTGTTTCACCCAAAGGTCACTTCTGCTATACCAAAACTAAACTCAGGTTTTTATATGACTCTCAATTTTTCTCACAACCACATTACCTGTTCTGATAATACTTGCAGACCTTACTTCACTTCTATCCTCAGATCGTCTAAATTAAAGCTTCAATGATACTACATTCTGGGGCAGAGGAGAACAGGGATCTGGTTTCATTCTTTATGGTACCTTGCTGTCCAAACACACTCACACATGTGAATATGTGTATGTGTGTGCACATTTACATACACAAGTTCAGTATCCAGACAGAGGTTTCTCTAAGTCTAGATCTCATGATTGAAAAAGTTCTAGCTTTGCTTTCCTGAGTGCATTGGTATGGCACATGGTCAAATACAAGGTCTTTTCAACTGCATTAGGGAAAACACCTTTTTTTTTTGTTCAGATCTAGGAAAAGAGCACTCAGCAAATAGCTGACGCTGTGTGATTTTGGGTAATGAAGGCATCGCTCTTCTCCAAATGCTACAGCTGCTAACTGAAAACCTCAGGGCATCTGTGCTGTGACTCAGCATGTATATTTTAGCACTTTTAATTTCCAAAGTCATGTTGATAATTCTTTCAAATAAGGGTTGGTTTCCCTACAATCTGGTGACTTTTCCAACACAACAGCTAAATGTATATTGTTAAAATGTAAGGGAAATATTATTTAACACCAAAAATTATTAAACAATGAGTTTTAATAGGCCATTTTTCCTGAAAAGTTTTTAGAAGTAATAGGGTAAAAATCCCCTTGGGCTATTCAGATACTTGAACACAGAAAATTTTTATATTACATTTATTTAAAAATATAACTACTTGTTGTTTCTTAAGAGCAAAGCCTGATACAGGCTCACCAGAGACTGGCAGACTTTCTTTGAACCCAAGGAAGTAAATCCTACTTCAAGAAATTTAGGTATTTATTAAATCAGAGCTAAATTTTAGCCCCCAAAGCATTCAATTTCCAAAGCCATCTTTTCTTTGGGAGAACATGCTGCACATGTGTTGAAAGCTTCCTAAATTACTTAAGGATTTCTCTGAAGTCATTAACTGGCTTTAGTTTAAAAGTGTTTCACTGGAAAAATGTTGATGAAATACTAGCACTATAAGGTTTAATTTTTCAGTGATTTCCAGTGCTCTGTTTACAAGTAAAAATGAGGTTTTATCCCACTTAAAAACACTGCAAAGCCAACAAAGGATTTGAAGCAAACTGTTTTTTCTGTCTCACATCATCAATGGAAATGAACTACCTAGAACCTACATAGTGTCACAACTTCCACCAGAGCATCACTGTTACCTTCAACAAGTACCCTGGGCTGACAGCTGTTTGGCCCAGCAGGTGACCATTAATGCAGGTGGAGCTGGCCAGGGGCTAGGGCACAAAATACCTGGATTTGCAGCAAGTAGCCTGGTTTGCCTTCACTTGTCACCAGTACTAACTGGAGCTGAGTGCCCAGTATCATACAGCCTGGCTGCCGCAGAGCTTGTGAGTTTGCAGACTGTTTGCAGGGCAGATGAGACGGTGCTGTTTCTGGACAAGTTGGTGGGTATGTTGAAGGTTTGGGAAGTACTGGTTAGAGTGATATTTAATGGCAATAGGGATGGCCCTGAACGGAGAGCGGGAGATAGGGAAATTAATGTCTGCTTCCATAAATTTATAGGGATGTCTGTGCTGTTCATTGTTTTTGAGCCCATCTGTGCAAATCCACCTCTGCGTATTTAATGCTTCCAAGGCACTGTATCTGCTGAAAATACTCAGTCCTGTGTAATCAGGGGCAGGGAAGTTGTTATGTTAATGGGGCAGAATTAGAATTTTGCAGTCAATGGGTGCAAAGATTTTCTGAGAGCTTTTCAGTAAAGGCACAAGAATAATTCAATATGGATTATTTGTTAATCATCCTTTTTAATTAGGATTTTTTTTTCTCCTTCTGTCCTTTGCCTGCAATTCTCAGATGAGTAATTGCCACATATCTTTAGAAGGATATCATAGCAACCAAAACATGGGAAAGAGCAAAAAGGAGACGGCCCATAGTCCAGCAGTTTACTTTAGCAAATGTTAATCAATGGAACTGTAGTTTCAACTGCAGAGCCTAAATTCATTTCTTGTATTTGATTTTCCCTTTAGCTACCATTACAATTTACCTTTTATTAAATGACTTCTGATAAGCTGATGACTTTAACCTCTTCTCAGTCCTGTCACTTCACTACATTATTGTGGACTGTAGATTAAACAAAACCTACCCTGACAGAAGTAAATTTAAGCAATGTCGTTCTATTTTGTGATGCCAGGGTAACCTTAGTTACCAAGTACCTTCATTCATTAGCTGAACTTAATGTAATCAACTCTGAAGTGTTAATTTTATCCTTGTATGGACCTACAAATGGTTTCTGGAAAAGTGACAAATATCACTAGCAACAACAACAAAAAGTAATAGAAGTCTTTTTTTTTTTTTTTTTTTTTTTTTTTTCCAGGGCTGGGGTGCACAATTCTGTAATCTCCAAAGTTCCTTTCTCTGCTTCTCAAAGTAGTTGTATCTTTTTCCTCAGATGATTCATGGAGCCACAAGCTTGCAGAAATAGTCAGCTGAGTCTGTATTATTTGTGTTAGCTGATCAAACTTCAGAGTAACCTGCCACTTTGAGGTGGTTTTTCTAATTCTTCCACTAGATTGACTGCCAACAAGATATTTTTTTTTATCCTGCTGCAAGGTGACTGATAAAAGAGCTCTCTACATGGAACTGATAAGGAATGAATAATCTCACAGACAAAATATACAGCCATTGCAAGAGACAGGATTATCACTTGTATGAAGCAGTAGTACTGGGGGAACACAGTCAGTTGAGAAGAAGGAATTTGTGAGCCAGCAGTTGGCAGTATGCAGGGTTCAGAATCACATCTGGTCAGTGAGATAGTAGCTGTAGAAGACTTGTCACCCCTATGCTAAGTTTAAATAAAAGCAAGTAGTATCAAGTTTATTGGAGCAAAAAGTTAGAGCTCTGCTGTGATTAATTATCCTCTATGAATGCTGTTGTCCTCCACCAGTGGATGGACAGTGGTGATTCCTTGAGATACTAATCTTTGCAATACTATGAAAGCTGTTTATAGTGTTCTGTACAAGGAAGACAGCACTGGGCTAGAGAAGTGTAGAGATTTCTGTTGAGGTTGATGAGAGAACACAAGTGTTTTGTTTCATTGTATTGTGCTCTGCATTGTCATGAACTGATACCAGACAAGTGTTGCAGAATCCTCCTTTGTTGTTGCTCCTACCTGTTCCTACCTTCTCCTTTATTCCTACAGCTACACTTTGCTTGTTGTCTTACATCTTTTGCCTCTCTGATCACAAAGTCTTTGTTTCTTGCACCCCTCAACAAAGATGCATCTATTGTCTCCACTACCTCTTTGCATTTTGTTCATGTTTTACTCTTATACTCCACATTTCTTCCTTACCTGTGAATTTTCCTCACTCAGGGTTGGTTTTTTTTTTCTTGCCATAAGTTGGCAGAGATGCCATCTGACTTTTCTTCTGTATGATGTATCTTTTTTCCCTCTGTTCTTATGTTCTGCTGTGGATGAAATGCACTGAACTGTGGAGTTGCCAAGAAGCATCATACAGTGAAGAAATGATAAAAGTATTGAACTATGAGAGTGTACTTTAAGCACTGTGTGCTGCCACAGACTGGACAGGCTCCCTGTTGTACAGCTCTATGTTATATAGATTTTAAGATCAATTATGATACATGTTACTTGTTCAGTGTTGTTTTCTTGGGTATACAGTCTGATTCTATGTGGGAGAAATGCCCTTTCTCCCAGTACCTTTGTGCTATAGGCGTAGAAGTTTTTTCTTTCTGAACACCTCTTTCACTTGTTTATGTATTTTAAAACTTGGCTTTATTCAGATGCATATATTAGCAATGATATGTTGGTAGATATATATCAAGCGATTACTTTTTTATTTCAGTACCAATTATGTAAATAGTTCTAAAGCATTATTGTGGAATTTGAACAGGCTTTATCCATCCCTATTACACTTTACTCCTTGCTTTCTATCCAATCTAGAAAAGGAAGCCTACTACAGTCAAAATAACATCATTATTCTAAAAGATGCATGTAACTTTTATTTACTGAAAAATTGTGAGGGAGTTTTTAGTAAGAACACTTTTTAAAATCGATTAGGAGAAGAATTATATTAGAACTATATGTTGGAGTGGTTTTATTTGCCTTGTATGGTCTTCAAGATGCAACGAATGTTTTAAGGAATAGAATCTAGTATACAATATCAGAACACAGGAAATAAGATTTACTGCATAGATCAGGATTCCTCCTCTTTCCTTCTTTCTAGAAGAAAACATTTTCTAAACATGCAGTGAAAATGGTAAGGTTTTAAAATTTTTCCATATGAGAACATATAGGCACTTGAAAAATACATATTTTCTATATAATTTTTGGAAATACGTACTTTTAAGGAACAATTCTGTTATGTTAGCAGGCATAATGTGAGTTAGAAGAGAAAACTAATGGGTTCCAGATTGTATGACTCAATTCTGTTCTCTTGTTTTGCAAATACTGTATTGATCACTACAGACTTCCAATGTTTTTCTGAAAAGCAGTAATTTGTGTGATTTTCTTTGTAGAGAAACTTTTTTGAGATCTTAAATTATTGAGATAATTTTGTTGTTATTCTTTTGCTACAGTTTGTGTGTGTTTTTGAATGTACATTCCAATGAACATCATAAGAAATGCAATAGTGAGATGTGAAGTAGTGTTTAGCTACTATGAATGCTCATGTCAGCCTCGATGGACAGTCTGCCTCCTGCACAGGTATATTCTTGAATGAACTTCTTGATCTCAGACTTCCCAGTCTGATTGAGATGATCCCAGTCTGATGATTGAGATACTCTTGTTAAACAATTGGGAGGTGACAGAAGCACACTTAGCTATGAGCAGGTTATTGGCCTTCAGAATGAGAAGGACGGTCCTCAACTGGAGATGGTAGGAGAACGTTCCTGTAAAGTGCCAAAGTGAGTATCCAGGAGGAATCCCGGAGCACTTGGAAGTGCAGAATAAATTGGCTGTCTTTCGGGTCCGTACTTAAACAAGTAATGATGTCTGTAGGCTAGTGTTTCACTAGTTGGGATGGTGTCTGTTCCACTTCGTTCAGTTTTAATTGGCTGCTGTTCCTGTACAAACTCATCCCTACCAGCTTAGTCCCAGAAGACCTATATAACTCTTTTTCTGGCTGTGCTATTATCTCACTGTGTGACTTGTATGTATGAGCCACCTCTAGTAAGTCACTTCATTTAAAAATCACTTTTCCCATGTGGGGAAAGACTGGTACTTAATTCATAAGCATTCATAAGCATACTGATCAAAGTTGTTGCAAAATAAAGTGAAGAGGACCATCACTGCTCGCTATGCTCCATTTGCTTGGGAGAAATGCATCTCACTTCTGCCCATAGTTGCAGGAGTTGAATTCAGGCAACTCAGCCTTCCAGTTCTCCCCATACTGCATGGCAGACAATACTCATCTTCATTTAGTAAAGTTGCCCACTGGCCATTTCTTCCTCCTTTCTTTCCTTCTGTGAAACTCTGTCCTCTCCTTTCAACTGCCAGCCCTTCCCTTGATTTGTGGCAAGGTACGGCTTAGCCTTTCCTGTGGCTGATCCTGATGCAATGATTGAGTCACACTGCACATGACTGTCAGTGTTGTGCGATCTGTGAATGTGAAATCACAGATGTGGTTTCGTTTCTTTACTGACTGTGGTCTCTCCTCTTGCATCTCAGACATACTTTGTGGTTTTGTGCTCAGAGTGTGACATCAAGAATGGTTTGGAAAACTCACCTTTCTTTCCAAACTAAGCATATTCCCTCATGGCAGTTGCCTGGAATATAAAGGTTCATCTGCTTGAATGCCACCACTCTCTCGGATTCTTCTTGGTTTGCATATTTGTAGGATCATCATGGATATAGTCAGTGCAATGGGCATTTTAATCTCCAGAAGAAAATATTGCCTTCTGTATGTGTTTAATAGCTCCCAACTCCTTTATGAAAATGCAGAGAAAGAATTTACATTAAGATGTAGAATAGCTGTATTGGACCTTCAGCTGTCAACTCTAGAAACAACCATAAAAATCCTTTCAACTGACTTGGGTGTCTCAAGAAGCAAAACCTTGTTATTTCACAACATGACAGTCAAGTTCAAAATGCAAATCTGCAAACAGCTTCTTGCAAGTTTTTCTTTGGAAGTTGATACCCTGGGTCCATATTTATTCTTTAAACTGTACTAGCTAGGAACATAAGCTGTGTAGGTGTTAAAAGAAAAGCAGATTACATTATAAAGCAAGATGCACACCGTTTGAATGCATCAATAATTCCCTTTTTCTTCTCTTTTAACAGCAGTCCTGCAAAAGATGCAAATATATAATTCAATTTAGAAATGCACTTTTTATGACATTCACATTAATATAAAACTCTTTCCTTAATGCACACATGGGTGAGCCAGATTTTGTACAGAAATAATTGATCTAATTAAAATTGAGTTAATGTTTTAATTTCTTTCAAAGACAACAATGTATTTTCTGCCTGTATCATCTCTTTGCCTTATTTGTTTTGAGATCTTGGAAAGCAAGCAAAAGGTCTGACTACATTACATGAAAGGGAGTAACATTTTTCCAAATATTTGGTACCTTTATTTTAAAAATATAGCCTTGTCCTAACCCTTTCCCCGCTTCTCTTTCTACATAGTTTCAGGTTTTAATGTCACATGCCTGACCATAACTTCAGGATAAAACCACTTGGTCTTATATATATATATTAGTGTTTAGTAATGAGTAATATGAGTAATTTGGTTTTAATAGGGAACAATTACTTGTCAATTAATTTCCTATTTTTATGCAGATAATATAAACTTTAGCTTGTCTTGTTTTTGCCACCTTCTCCAGTTGTATTATAAATGAAAACATTCTCCTTACAATATAATTATTTTTTTTTTGTCTTGCTGCTTGTAGAATCTAGTTCTGTATCCCTACTAGTACTGGGTTCACAGAATGCTCAAAATATCTGTTGGTTTTGAAGAAAACTCATTTGTGTGCTGGCATTGTTTCTTTTTCTTACACAGTGACATGCCTTACCCATCTTTTCAACTTGTACAGTGTCTTTACTTGCATAAATATTACCCAAGACTTCATATCTTGCCGTATTTTCTGATTTGCATTAGTCCTACTCTAATAATAGCATTATACTTAATATTTTCCTTAATATTTACTGCTAATAATGATTATGTGAGTCCTGCTCTGTGTGGGAGTTTTCCAGCTCTTCTTAGTGATTTTTCTACTGTGATGTGAATCATGTTAGCGTTTAATAAATATGAGCAAAATGGAATTATATTTAACTTTGGTTTCCTTCTCATGAAAAACAAGATTTAATGGTTGGGGTTTTTTTGTTGGTTTTTTTTTTGTTTTGTTTTTGTTTTGTTTTGTTTTGTTTTTTGGAGTAACTGCTGAAGCAGGGATGTAAATTGAGTTTAAAGGGTTTTTTCAGCTTGCTTGGGTTGAATGCTCGCTGGTTGAAGTCAGTGGAAGTTTGTCATTTTCTTCTGCAGATCTGTGATTTCTTTTGCTGTTTCTCTTCCCACCCCTTTCTTTTCAAATAAATTATCAGTGTGATTCAACCCCAGCATGGTCCCTGGAAACTCTTACTTCCTCTTCCTTCTCCTTCCTTATATTTTGCCGTTCTCCTCTTCTCCTATTTTGTGTTGCGGTTTGTATCAGAATACCTATGGCTTGTTTCACTATTGATCAGTGTGCTGCTTTGTGGTGTATGCTTCTGGGAATGGCTGGGGTATTTAAGAAATGCTTCTCTTAAAAGAAAGATGGCAGTATCCACAACTTGATAACTTTAGCAGTCACTTGGCTCTCTGCAAAATATTGCTGAGTTTGTGAGAGGTCCTTTGAAGAGACAAAAAGGCCTTGGCTTGCATACAGAGAAAAGATGTTTATCTGGACCTCCAGTAAAGTTTTAGTCCTTTAGTTAGATTTATACAGCATTCTGCTTTAAAGTCCTGTCTACATCACTGTTCAGTGAGTAGTCTTCCATTTAGATCCAAGATGTATGTGCTGCACATCTTGGTTAGATGGAAGAAGGCACACCAAAATGAAATATATTCTGTCACTGAGGGAAGATAAGCAGCTAGGTAGAAATTCTGCTTCAAGTTGCCATTGTAGCTCAGTGGTTTTGTTTGTATGCCTGAAAAAAAAGGCAAAAAAAGTGGTGTCAATGCAGAAAGAAGTCATGTAGCACCTTGTCTGAAGAATGCTGCACAAACAAGGACTGCTTCTTTTCGGGCTGGGAATTGGGACTTTGAAAGGAGCTATACATTCCAAGCCACTGTGTGGCTTTTTTAAAATAACTTTTATGAACTTAATTTCTGTTTTAATATTGCTGCTATATATATGAAAAATTATCAGCCACAAAAATACTTCTCTGTGGAACTGTTACTATCTCTAGGAGCATTTTTACAAAGAAATCTTATAAAAGAATCTTCACATTTTCCATTGGACTATGTAATACACCAAATCTCAGGAGATATTAAATGTGTATCTGTGGGAGAATGCAGTGTTCCCTGCATAATTTAACCAGCATTATTACTCAGCAGCCTTCTTAAAGGCATAACAATTTCAAAGCTCCTTTTCCTGTTCTGCATTCTGTGATGTGGTGTTTTCTGCATCCTTTGCTAGTTAAATAAAAAGCCTTAAGAGTTTTGAAACAGCACTGCTGTTGCAGCACCAACTAGACAAGGAGGGAAGAAAGTAGAGATTGTATCTGGGCCTTCAAGAAGTTACTGAAAAGAAAAATGTATAGTGATGACAGAAATTATTTTTTTTCCTGATAATGCTCCTTTTTTATTTAGTGCAAGTTTGTAGGAATGTATTTCTGGAAATTAAATATTCCTGCCTGACAAACCTAGTGGCTTTCTATGACAGAGTGACTGCCTCAGTGGATAAGGGCCAACCTATGGATGTGATCTATCTGGACTTCTGCAAGGCCTTTGACACAGTCTCCCACAACATCCTACTTACCAAGTTGGAGAGATATGGATTTGATGGGTGGACCATTCAGTGGATAAGGAATTCGCTGGATGGCCACATACAGAGGGTAGTGGTCAATGGCTCAAAGTCCAGATGGAGAGCAGTGACAAGTGCTGTCCCTCAGGGGTCTGTGCTGGGGACTGTGTTGTTTAATATTTTTATCAATGATATAGACAGCAGAATCAAGACACCATCAGCAAGTTTGCAGATGACACCAAGCTGAGTGGTGCTGTTGATACACCAGAGGGATGTGATGTCATCCAGAGGGACCTGGACAGACTGGAGAGGTGGATCCAGGTGAACCTCATGAGTGAACTGCACCATAAGGGTCCTGCACCTGGGCTGGAACAACCCTCACTATCAGTACAGGCTGGGGGATGAGGTGATGGAAAGCAGCTTAGCAGAAAAGGACTTGGGGTTGCTGATAGACAAGAAGCTGGACAAGAGCAGCCAATGTGTGCTTGCAGCCTAGAAGGCCAATCACATCCTGGGCTGTATCAGGAGAAGTGTGGCCAGCAGATGGAGAGAGGTGATTCTGCTGCACTACTCTGCTCTGTCAGACCTGGAACACTGTGTCCAGCTCTGGAGCCCTCAGCACAGGAAGGACATGGACCTGATGGAGCGGGTCCAGAGGAGGGCCGCAAAGATGATCGGGGCTGGAACAACTCTCCTATGAGGACAGGCTGAGGGAGCTGGGATTGTTCAGCCTGGAGAAGAGAAGGCTCTGGGGAGACCTTTTAGCCACCTTCAGGTACCTGAAGGGGGCCTACAGGAAGGCTGGAGAGGGCCTGTTTACAAAGGCCTCTAGTGAAAGAACAAGGGGCAATGGTTTTAAATTAGAAAGGAGTGGATTTAGATTAGAAATAAGTTCTTTACAGATTCTATGAAATGTGACGGGTAAGATTTTAACTATAGCAGTTTTCTATTAATCATTCCTATTTTTCAGTTAATCCTTACTAAAATAACCTTACGGCTGCACTCAAGTCAGTAGAAATTCTTCCTGAGGATGTGAAAAGCTACAACCAGCTTTATGACCCTCTCGTTTCTCTACCCTGTGCAACAAAGAATTCAGGGAACTAAAAAATCTCCTGACTGTTTCTCCTTTAGTGTCATTCTTGATCTACTTGTAGTGGACGTGGCAGAACTGTATAGATTTCTGTATGCTAGAGCTTATGTGCTCAGTTCTTTGTGTGGATTTTATGCATTTATCTGTATATGAAAGACAGGGGCTGGGAGGTATTATGCTGTGAGATGCATAATCTGCTTAAATAGTAAAGCACCAGTAAGCGGTATTGAAAGCAGTGAATGTGTTTCTTTGGCCATTTCCTATGTAGCCTGAATGATTTTGCTGAGGACCAGCAGCCTGGCATTTTAGGCTCAGAGGAAATTTCTCCTGACTTTGTAGGGCAGGTTTGTCAGGTATGATGTGACAACACTTTTGTGTACAATTGAATTATGACTTTGTGCTGACAACTTGGCTAACTATAAGAGAAGACAGTATTGACTGTAGCTTCTTTCAGGTCTCTGGGGACATTGTTGTCTGAGGTTTAGTATAATTTTTAAGTTTAATATAGACCAAAAACACACTCTCTTTAATATAAATTTTACACTAAGTCTTACAAATAAGTAAAGAAAAATTTAAGATAGGGTTGACATGATGGAGGAGTTACCACACCAGCAATATTGCATTTGTAGAAACTTCAGGGGAAAATGTAGAGGCAGATTAGACGAAAAAGGTTGAAGTAGGCATTGAAATTTCTTGCAGATACATCAGCATAGCTTCATGCAGGGTAACTGGGATTCACTGAGATCAGATGAAAATCTGACCATAGAGACATAGAATGGTTTGTGTTGGAAGGAACCTAAAAGATCGTCTAGTTCCAATCTCTCTGCCATGGGCAGGGACACCTCCCACTAGATCAGGATGCTTAAGGCCCCATCCAGTCTGGCCTTGAACATCATGAAGCGTCAACATGCCTGGGCAACGTGTGCCAGTGTCTCATCACCATGATAACAAGGAACTTCCTAATTTCTAATCTAAATTTACCCTTTTTTGGTTTGAAGACATTATCCCTCATCCTATCACTATATGCCCTTGTAAAAAGTCCCAATCCAGCTTTCTTGTAGGTCCCTTTCAGAAACTGAAGGGCCACAATGAGGTCTCCCCAGAGCCTTCTCTTCCTTAGTCTAAACAACTCCAACTCTCTCAGCCTGTCCTCACAGCAGAGGAGTTGCAGCCCTCTGATCATTTCTGTGGTCCTCCTCTGAACCCACTCCAGGAGGCCCATGTCCTCCTTGTGTTGAGAGGTCCAGAGCTGGACTCAAGCTGGACACAAACATTGTTCATCTCCTACTTTGTGTTGTGAACTGGTTAGAAATCCACAATGGCATTGATGTTACACCCTCATGAGTGGTAACTGAACCATGCTCTACAGTAGATATGTAAATGATATGTAAGATATGTAGATATTTAAGTAGATATGTAATCTCTGGGTGGCCCAGAGCATAGCAGTAAGAAGTTTGTGTTTTATTCCTTGAAGAATTGGGTGCATTAATGGTATTAATAAAACATGAACTAACTAGAAGTCTTTCCAGTCAGTTGGATAAATATGTACACTTTATGTATGAACTTAAAAACTTGCCCATATTTGCTATGATAGTTTTATAGTTTACTTGATTTTTGTAAATTTTCTAGAACTTCCTAAAAGTGTTAAGTACTTAATAGTGAGGCTGCTACTAGGGATGTTAAGCACAAGAGGTTTATGCAGTTGAATGGCATTCTTTGTTCCTGATTACTCCACTTTGCTACTCTTTTGCATGACTAAGTTGCAGTTTTGTGCCTTTGAGTGTGTCTTGATCTGAACGGTGATGAAGGTGCTATTGTAAGGAATATGTGGGAGTATTCATCCACAGGAACATTTAAAAATATACATATACATACCATCTGGTGCAATGAGGTGTATTTCAAAGGCAAAATATTTGCTCTTTATAAGTGTCTCAGAGTTAAGAATTTTCTTTTTTTTTCTTTGGAAAAGACGGCTTGACAGTTTTGAGAAGGAAATTCTTCATTCAGAGAAGGGCAGGGGACCTAACCAGGATATGGGTATTTTCTAACTCATTTTTTGAACCCTCCCCATATCTTTTAAAAGCTCTCTCAAAATAACTATTCAAGAACCAGAGAATACTTGAAGAATAGCATAGTTAAAATTTTATGCAAACATAATACATTTAGTTATGCCTTCCTGATATTTGTTTATGCAAACAGGACCTATGTTAGCTCTTGAAAAATATTGAGTTGATTATCTCTTTATATGGCCTTTTCAGAGTTTTCCAGCACACAAGACTCCAATTAGTATTCCCCCATGTAAAGGCTTTTCATATTCACAACTCTGCAAAACATTGTATATTAAGCTATACGACCGTATGTTTTTCCTGAATTACTGGTAAAAACACAATGAAATTACACAGGGCGAAGAGCAGATGTTCAGAGACCCCTAGTAGCAGCACCTCTAGTGAGCAATGAATATCTAACAGTAACTTCTAGAGTTGTTAGCCTAGCATAGTAATGTGCACATTTAGCAAGTTTAAATGTGCCACTTTAATTCTGTGTAGTGCTATTTTTTTATTAGAACATTCTGTGCTTCTACATTAAACATCTTGCAGAATTTTTTTTTGTCAGTTAAAGCTGATAGCAATTTTTTTTTTTTTCACAGAAAACTCAGAAACACTTTATAAAAACCAAGGTGAAGGATGTGAAATATTTATTTATTTATTTATTTTCCTTACTTCTTCGCTCACTTGCAGCTGCTTGCTGATTTGCTCAGGAGTTGCAGGTATAGAATCCATTTGGCTTGCACTTCTGAATTTTGCCCAAAGAGTAAACTTCTGGAATTTCTGCCTTATACCAAGATGTATTATAAAACATCTAATTCTTGTAGAAAAATTGCATGAAAGGTTTTGCTCTCTTTTAGAATCCACCATTAGTAGACGACTGGTTTTCTTTAATTACTGTAAGGATAAAACCCCCGCTAAATTAACTGTATAACATATCTACATATCTTCTGGTTTCCAGCTATAAACAGGAGCACTTACCGAATAATCATTTTTATTAATCTTTATTGATTTATTTTAAATCCTGATATAGTAATGAAAGTATGGTTAATGATAGATTCCATTTCTTTATTATTGTACCTCACTATTTGCCACAGTTCTTTTTGTTAGTGATTTCTAGCTATCTTCTGAATTTAAGTTTTTATGCAACACAATGAAGATTCTTTTTTTCTTACACTTCTAGAGTCATACTGTAATTCAGCTTTCATTTTTCCTTTTATTCAGGATGACTTTTAAATAAAATAGTCTTCTCTTGTAATGATGGAATTACAATTTTGCTGTGGTTTTTGTTTGTTTGTGTTTGTTTGTTTTTTTTTTTAATCCCCTGAAACAATTAAGAAGTTCAGTTATTTACACTGATGGCTATGTCTTGTTGGGCATGAGCTGTGTCTGTACACAGCAAAGTAACCAGGTTGTGATCATTTAAATTTTCTTTAGAGATATTTTAGCCATGGCATCATAAGATAACTAGCACATGTCATAGAGACTGATGTTGCCTTGGATAATGCCTTTTTCTTCTCTTTACCATACGTGTTAAATCCTGCTCTTTGATCTAATATCGTACTCTGTAACAAATGCTAATGATTGCTGCTGTCAGATAGGGCTTTAATCCATTCCAGGGCCTACACGTCTGATGTGTGAATAATTTGAAGCAATAACACTTCCCCTCCCCATCCCTAGCTAGGCATGCTGTTCTTCCTGACTGGATGTATTTAGAGACTTGAAACACTCCAGTCATGAAACCTCCCACCACATTTTGAAAAATCAGATTTTTTGTCTAATTTACCCTCAAATGGAAGCTTTTAAATATTCCTCTTATTTTTTCATGGACTTCTGGCATTAGCCTATAGACAACTGATCACTTTGTTTTTTACATCCCTTGATAATTTGATTCATTGTGCAGTAACACCCACAGTATGAGTTCTGCATCTGATTATCAGAATCTCATTTAACCTCTCAATGTCCTTGTGTTTTTCTGGAAAGACTAATACTCTCCCAGTCCGCACGACCAGTCAGCCATCTGGGGTATTATGTGTCCTCCTGCTGGGAGGTGGATTATCTGCAGATAAAGCATTTCCAGCTCCTCCAAAGGGATGTAACATTTCCCCAAAGCCTAAATGACTCTTCATAGGTTCTTGTGGTGCTAGTGTTTTGTGCCAGAGAGGCTTGAGCCCCTTCTCCCTCCCCAGGCCCCCAAATGGCAGCCATGGCCTTGCCTGTGCCTCACATGAGGCTGAACCTGAGGTTCTGCTGTCCTCGGCCCCTCTCCATAGCGCTCCCGCTTCTCTCTAACAGCCATTTTTGATTGCTTTGTGACAGCTACAGTTAAGTGATGCAAATTCCTGTTCCACATTTTCCCTTCTTAAATTTATGTGCCTGATGCAGCTTATTTCAGTGAAGTGTTTTAGTAACCACATAGCTCAGCCTACCTCTTCTGCAGGCTGAGGGATATTACTGGAAAAATTAATACAGTAAAATTATGTAAAACTTTTACTCTGTACCTAGCACAAAAATATATTTACTAAAACTGGGAGCACGATTTGGTGTGCACTCCATTATCCATTAAATTATGATAGCTTCTCCACTCTATGCCATAAATCTGTCAGTTACATTTCTTTTAAAAGGTATTACTGCTTCAGTCAGACATTAATCTCTCATCAGATTTTATTATCTTTCTTATTTACACTGTTACTTGGATTATAAAGAGCAGTTAAATAGTATGAATTTGCAGTTTGTCAAATTTAAGTTTTCATGGCCTAATATTTTTTTGGTAGCAGACTTCTGCTCAATTTTTCCACATTCTTTATCAAGGAGTTTTATTTTAATTATGGTTTGTACACAATGGCAAGGGAGGGAAAAATCAAGAGGGCCTAACCCTTCTGTCTGGGAAAAGAAATTTCCAGCCAGGACATAAACCTCTGAAAACAGAGGCCGGAGCCTTGGGAGGGGAGGTTAGGCCTGGGCCAGTGGCACCTGCCCGGCTGCAGGAGGGCTCCCCCGGCTAGAGGCCCTCATTGCTGCCTGCCTCACCTCGGTGTAAAGGGCGGGGCTGGGGGGCCCTGATTGATTGCCAGGGCGACGCAGGCACTACTCCCACTTGTACTTGGGGGCCGCACCCAAGTGGTGTGGAGCGTGGGGTTTTAAGATGGATTTATAGGTGGAAATGTGTAACAGAATATTCAGAGCATCCGTTGAGGGGGGAAAAAAAATGGTGTTGGTGCCACTTTAATGACTTTCTGAGAATGCTAGCCCAGGTGTGTCAGCCATCATTGTGCAGGGAGAGTCAGAGCTGAGGGGAGATGATGGCTTGGTGGATTTTACACCTTTATGTGTGCACTTGTAAAATGGAAACAGGGGAAGTAAACATTTGCTGCATTAGGTGGATCATGCTGGTATCCTGGACTTCAGAAAGGCTAATCTTGGCCTGCTCAGGGAACTGCTTGGAAAAGTCCCATGGGATAAGGCTCTGGAGGGCAAGGGGGCTCAAGCAAGCTG